>JASSRZ010000080.1:16367849-16390428 GCA_032164315.1 Malacoctenus gilli
GAATGTGCTCTTTTCTGGTGAACGCGGATTGTCAGAGTGCATGTTAGATAGAACTGATGCAGTGCGTGTTCATTGGTGATGCTTCTGTTTATGGAAAAACAAAGTAACAAAAAAAAAAGAGGGGCTAACTGTGTTTGAATCCTGTTGTGCACTCCATGACGGCTCCTGTTGCTCAAACTAACCAGATTCCAGCCGTCTCCGTGACGCAGATCATTTTTTTTGAAACATTCATAACGGTGTCATAATGTCGCAGAATCGCTCAGTGGGTCCTTAGTCTCTTCGGTCCAGTAGAAAATCCAGATTTTTCTTGAGTTATTAGAAATAAGAAGGGGCGGTTATCCTGTGTTCAGAAGACATTTGTTTTTTATTATGTATATGTTGTCAGTTCGTTGTATTTATTTTTCGCTGGCTTTTAGCTCCTTCTTTTGACACACAATTTGCTCATTTACCAGCTGAATGTGGCACTTGACACGCACTAAGTTAAAGGTTATTTAAGAAGTAAACCGGACAAAATGCTCCCCCCCACCCTGTTCTTTTGACCCCACTGTTCTGTTATCACAAACTTTGCCAGTACGCTGTAGATGTATGACATTTTATCTCAGTAGACCTCATGTTTACACTGCTGCATGTTCTGTTTTGTTTTCCCTTTTTATTTTCTTGGGAGATGACGCTGTATATGTTTGCCTTTAATTTAAAGACGTGTGAAAATACAAGCAGCTGATATACCAAACAAAAGTTTTAACAATAAAGTGAATGTCAGACAGCTGCAACAGTCGAATGTGTCTCTTCTTTCTTCTCTGGAGGAACTCTTTCGACCCATTTTTGTTCGAAACACTGAATTTTCACGATCACATGAAAATAATGCATTATTATAAAATTTAAAAAAGAATTGATTTAAAAAAAAAAAAAAAGCTTCCGGAGGGTAGTTTGAAACTCGAATCATGATTTTATGAGAAAAGTGTTGAATCTGACAAAACAGTAGGACTTTCTTTATGAGTTGTTTCAGAAATTACACAAACACAGTGCAAAAATATAACATAAAAAATTCTGCTAGATGGGTTGTTTGTGTATGAGATGTTGAAGTAATCAAAATAAAAACAGAATTATTCAGTGAACCATTGTTGGTATTTTGAGTGTGGCGAGATTTTCTGACTTGAATTAAGAAAAATTAACTTCCAAGTTTGTTTGTTGTTGTTTTTTGCAGCGTGTCAGCAGGCTGACTTGTGACCATATCCGTGTGGACCATCTTTTCTTAGTTCTGACAGTTTGTAAACCTCTTGAAACTGGTCCGGTGTGAAAATGAGATCTTTCCCTCTTAAGCTCAGTGTTTACTTAATCAAATGGGAGCTGCCTGATGGCATTAGCCTGCCTTGTGGACAGGTGGCCGGGCTCAAGTGGATGGCACCAGGGAGCCAGTTCCGCCTCCGAGGGTATTAATAAATCTCTGCCGTCAAGCTGCGCGGGGAGCATTCGGCGATTATCTTAAAATTAAACAGATGACATTTAAAGACATCACGAGGTGGCGGGCGGCCAGAGAGGGCAGACAGGAAGTGATTACTATGTGACTGATTTTCTGGTTGCTCCCGTGCGTGTTTCCCTGTCGCTCCTTCTCTCCCACACACGCGCTCGCATACACACCTCCAGAATGGTACGCTCCCGCCGATGTCACCCTGCCCCAGCTTCCGATAGCAGGCTTGCATTTCAAGACTGCATTCCTGAGGTCTGCTTGCTCCACATGACCGAAAAAAAAGTTCTCTTTCCGAGCCACCTCTTTATGTATTCGTGTTTTTTCTCCTGTTTCACTGAAAGATCCTCACCGGTTAAGACCGCCAGTGTTGAGAAACATCTGATTGACAATAAAACAAAAGCCAGACAGATTCTCTTCCTCTGTCTTCCGAATTTGAGACATTCAGTCAAAAGACAAAGGCGGATCCATTCGAAGTCCGACTACTGGCTTCTGGACAACGCGCCTTTAGATTGTACACCTAATTGGCAAGCTGGAAAACCCATTCAGTCAAGAGCAGACATTGAAACCTAAAACCTTGACTTGCACTTTCTAAAAGTAGACTTTGGGAGAGATCCGCGGCCTCCGCTTGTCACCAGTTTAATTCATGTGCTACTTGCTTCACAACACCCTCAAAGAAAAGAGGGGAGCCAGCGTCGCCGATCCTGTTTTAAAAGCTTTTCATTCATGCAGCAGTGGGAACGGTCCCACGTTGTGCGGTGGCGATCGCCGGCCGCTGTTAGCGGCGGCGACTAATGCTGTTCTGATGTCTGCTACTGTACGTCGATCGTTCGTGTCATTGTTGATCCGGATTTTGGCAGGACAATTTGTTTTCCCTGCATTGCTGGATAACTTACGTAAGGCCGCATTATGCCCCAAAACTAATTAGGCTGGATGTTACATGTTGTTTCGGTCAACGAAGAAAAAAAAGACTAATTGGATCGCCGTGTCCTGTAGCTCAATGTTAGTTTAAGGCTGGATGTCTTGGACCACGGGATTACTGGAAGGAACAGCGGTATTTGGCAGTGAATTGGAATTAACATTTCACTCGAATAAGCTTGAAACAAATAACATTACCGAGTTGGTGTACCCACATCTGAGGCAGTTGACCTCTGTTCATCTTTAAATCCAGGGGGAAAGAATACAAAAAATCTATACTATGTCAAACACAACTACTCTTGGCCTACTTGAATTGTGCTCCTTCACAATTAAGGGACTGTTGTTTATTTGTGACGCAAATTAGTAACTTGTATATTCTTTAAATGTTCATGACTCGACCTCAGTCCCTCAAAACCTTGAGCTGCTGTGCTGTTTTTTTGGTTTTTTTTAGTTGTTTAACTGTTTCTTTTATATATTAACTACTTAAGAAATTCATTTAAAAAAATAAATCAAATTCACCTTTCCCCAAAAAATGATTGAACAATAATTTTTTTTATTTTGTTAAATTTTATTCATTTTTTTCCTTTATAACAAATGTTAAAAAAATTTCTTTTTACATCAAAAAAGTTTTTGATCAAATAATTGTGAAACAAAATTGAAGTTAAATTCATTTGAAAAAAAAATCATTAAAAATCTCATAATAAACACTAAAACTAATTGACAGAAAATTTGTTCTTTGATCTGTAAGCGGTAATCTTTGCTGGTCCTGAATGCTGCAAAAAACAGATTATGTGCAGAAACCGAAGGTCATTTAAGGTTGAGCGCAAGAAAGTGACCCGGCTGCAGTTCCGCCATCCCCTGATGAAGAGTCCTCTCAAGTCTCTAACGCTGTAACTTCATCACCTCACAAACCAAGGAGCCACACTAGCATGTCTGAATCTTATCTCGCTGAGAAGTGCGGCCAGATTTTTAAAAAGTGCCATGTGAATCGAAGTGATTAAAGCGAGGGTGTAAATGGAGAGGGTGAGCTTGGTGGCTGGCATGGGGGGGGGGCTCTGCATGTCTGTGGCCAGCTGCACCTGTCTAACTGCACTAAAGGAGCTGGGACTGGGGCCCCAAGGTGGAACTCAGCCAAGTGGCAGCAGGAGAGGAAGGTAAGGAGGAGAAGCTCGCCGGAGGTCGGGCCGAATGTGATTCCCTTGAGAACGACTCCCATGCATGCGCTCCCAAGCTATAAATAACTTTTATTAGGTTTAAGTGGAATTAGTGCAGATGTTAGTCGTCAGCATACTGGCGGATATATAGACGTCGACTTTCTGGCATGACGAGGATGAAAGAGTGTAAAGTGTTAATGACAGGTGCACACACGTCCACCCATGCAGGGGCATGCACATGCGAGCAAACAAGGATGCAATAAATATCAGCCGTAAAAACAATTATACGACTTTCTCAAATCTTCATCCATTAAGTTTACTGTGTGGATATGTTTAGGTTCCCCCTTGGGTTTTAGGCTTTCCCCTTAATGCCTCGGTTGCAAGTGAAGAGCTAAACAAGCCTGAACATTGAGCCTCAGACACACACACAGACATATGTTGAGTCCAAGAAGGACGACCCACGTGGGTCCAGGAGAAACCTACAGAAATTTAGGGAGTTTTTTGTCCATAGGGTCAATGTCAGGGGGTCTCAAAGTCTGGGAGGATGAGTCCCTCCCTCACTGAGCCTCAAAACACATTTTAGCCCCCCAGTGCCCCCCTCATATTTCACACCACACATGCCCGATCTTTACCCTTTGGATTTACAAGCCCTTTTCCAGTTGAATGTTGTGAAATAACTGTTTGATGACTGTTACACTTCAGGGATTTTATCTTGTTTGTATTACAGTGAGAACAAATCAGATTCTATAAATGTTTGCTTTTATTTCCCAAATTTCTAAATACTTTGGTCCATATAAATTAACACCTTCCTCGACTTTGTATCCGGTTCAAGTGTGCCACAAAAAAAACATGAAGTAAGAGGAAGTGAAGTAAGAAAATGTAAACTTTATTGTCATTCTACGTTCTCTGATTTACAGAAGAGAAAAAAAAACACTTGTAATGGCACAGTCATCGTAATATGTACATTGCTGATAATGCAATAATCCAGACACTCGTGTTGTCCAGATTTAAGAGTGGCATATTAAGGCACATGATTCGCTCAGTCTGTGGAGGGAAGGAATAACACAACAAAGATTTTTTTTGTTTGTCTTTTTCCTGCAGCTCACATGTGAACATGCCACAGCGTTCCATGAAGGCATCATGAGGCCAAGCAGGGAAGCTCCTCACACCCTGGGCTGTGGGAAATCACAGTGTATCCTTTGTACATTCTGCTTCAGGAGAGATTAAGACGTCAATGTGTTCACAACATACTCGCGTTGCACTAAGACATTTGGTGATCTGATAAGCTTCATTAGACCTGAGTGTTTGAGCTGATACAGTAAACGTGTTTGTGACACAATCATTTCAGTGGTCTAAATCAGTGGTTCCCAAACCTTTTCTTTCCCCCTGGAGACCCTCAGATTATCTCACAGAACGGCTGCAGAGCCACCAACCCAAATCCCTCTTTAACTTCTGAATGGCCTGATCATTACAGTGAAGCCAAACACAAGGAGACGCACCCATGAACATACAAAAACAGGATCCTTCAAAACAAAAGCATTGGACCTTTTTTTTCCCAGGTCTGTTTGGATGTTGGAGATTCTGTTGGCCATATCTTATTTTGAAAACCTTGGAGCAGACAAAGCGTCAGGTGACCACTGCAAACTTGACCCCCCTCCCCCTAAAAAAGGAGGGTCTGAGACCCCAGATTGGGAACCACTGGTCTGTATCATTGCTGAACTCACTGCGGGCCAGCTAAGGTTGGTAAGGCTAAGGTGAGAGAAACACCAGCAGCGCTGTATAAATGTATATGGAACAACATGGTGTTGGGATTGTTACGATGTCTAAATATCACAATTATAATCAATTATCCCATTTACACCTCATTCGGTTACAGCATTATTTCAGGATTTAACAACACAAGATACGGTGTCAAAAAGAAACGGGTTTGCTGAGCAACATGATGGAAGTGAACTTTTGTGTGTGTGTGTGTGTGTGTGTGTGTGTGTGTGTGTGTGTGTGTGTGTGTGTGTGTTTGAACTTATTTGGAGAAGAAAGCCTTCTTAGGTTTTTTTTTTTTTACCATGAAAGTTACATTGAAAATATCCTACTGGATGATTAGTTGAGCCTAGTAATAAAAACAAAAACAAACTGGAAGAAGAGATAGTTTTTGCTTGTAGTTGAGAAAGTGTACAACCCCCCCCCCCCCCCCAATTAAACAGCAGCAGAAACTCCATTACACACTTTAGATGGTGTAAGCTACGGCCCCCGGTTAGCCAGTTAGCCTCATCCTACACATTTAGCCTTTATGCTAGGCTAAGCTAACTGGCTTTAAATTCTTGTCTGAAGATCCTAAACTTGAGATGTTAAGTTCTTTATGTAAGATACCCTGTGTGGTTTCGTCAGTCAGGCTTTCCATAGAAACTCTTTGTCTTTTATGAAAAAGAGTTTGAACACACCATCAGACAGTTAGCAAAAAATAAGAGCCACTCATTACAGCAGGTTATTTAGAGGTCTAGTCTAAATTCAAATATATGCAAATAGCAGTGGCTTGGCCTCAAGTTTACCTGGTGTTACAGTACTAAGGGACATCAGGTTATGTCCAACAGAGTGGTATGTTGATAGACTACGTAGAATATTGTGATAATATGTGCGCAGGGTTCTTACGTTGTTGTGTCAGATGACTTCAGAAAGCAGTGAGAGAACTGTAACTTGAGGTACATTCACAAAACATCAGCTCCTCAGCCTGATAAGTTCAAGTAAAAGCTATTCCAATGATATAACAAGACATAATGGTACCACGTCGCATCTGTTTGTCGCTTCCTGTGATCTAGTTTCCTCGCAGCAAGCGCTTCCCTCGAAAAAGCCCCTCCGAACGTCTTTCTGTGTCTTCCCACATCTTCATTTGGTCTTCTTGAGAGATTCAGATTCTGTTAAGCAAACAAGGGGCTTGCTTTGTTCCTCCTGATCAAGAAAGCCAGCAGCAACTAAAAATTTAAGGACTGTAAAAATTGCAGTATGTAAACACACAGATTTCTCCGGAACTATACAAAAAGAAAAACGAAAAAAGCAAAAAAAAAAAAAAAAGAAGCAAAAAATGATTTCAAATGTCCAGAAACAAATCAGCCAAGAGGTAAAACCGATTAACAATTTTTAAAAAAAAAAGAAGAGAAAAATCATCACAAAGGGAAAAAATACAAATCATTTTTTAAACAGTAAAGTGCAAGTATAAAAAAATTATTCCTACATGTCGACTCAAGACAAAGCCTCGAGATGGGGTCAATGGTCTTTAGTGGAAAAGTGCAAGTTGGGAACAGCACGAGTTCTTTTTTTTCTTTTTCTTTTTTTTTTTTTAAAAAAAGAGAGAGTTGAACTGAAAAACAGTAACAGTAATTCATGGGACTCAGCTTCTTCGTAAGAAAACTGCCACCCGCTCCAAGGGCACCGGGTGGCCCTGTAGAAACGTCCCGCCATCGAACACCTGCCCGTTCTGGCTGTCCTGCCATTGGAAGCCCCCGTCAGGTAGATAAATATCCCTCTGCACTGCCCCCTTCTCCACGACCGGTGCCACCAGGACCTGGGAGCACACAGACACACGGGTTTGGTAAAACACATTCGGATGTCATGGAGATTGCACACTTAATTAGCAAGACATCGGGTTACAGCGCCGGTTTTGATTCATACACTATCGGATGCCAAGTGTATCAGATGCTGACTGAAGGAACTCAATCCGCAGCCATTAGAAGCCCATTAAGTCACCTCGTCTCCGATGAGGAACTGGTCATCGATGGTGAAGGTCACGGGGTCGTTGGGACTGAGCCACCACATCGGCCGGTAGATGGGGTTTCCCGTCATCTGCCACTCCTCTGCATACTTCTCTATCAGCGGTACCACGTCCCTCTGGTGCTTCGCTATGTAGGTCCGAGTTAAGTTCAGCACCTATGGGTCAGCAGAGGAGCCAAGGAGTCAGATTAGGGTGACTCCTGCTTTGCTCCAATAACGTGGATGTTGTGAGTTTGTGACGGAGCTTCGCTGCAACCATCTCCTGAACCAGCTGCTTGTTTTAGACCCACTTAATTTAATTCAAAGTCAGAATAAACTTGATGAAGTCTCAAATAAACATGTCAATCATCCATACACACTTTGATTTCACATAACATTTGGAGTCACCTGTTTACCAAGCATGGACGCATTTGAACTTTAAGAGGAAACCAGAGAAGCTGATGAAAACTTGTATAGCTATACACATTCAAACCTGCTACCCTGTCAGGTAACAGTGTAAACCACTTGGCCACCCTGCTCCTCACAGGCTACAAGCCCTTTTCCTTTTTACTCTTCGATCGTTTCTTCTCGGAAATCTTGTGATAGGAAAAAACTGTCATCGCTTCATTTGATTTGAAGGAGAATTCTGAGATGTTTTCAGCCTCGGACCTGCATTTTTGGACTGTGGAAGGAAGCCACAGTGCCCGGAGGGAACCCGCACAGGCTCAGGGTGAGCGTAAAAGCTCCACACAGAAAGGCACCACCTCGACCCAAACCCAGGACCTGAGGGTGCTGACCACTACTTCCTGCCACCACTATGCAACCCAGACTCACGTGAAAAAACACTGGGAAAAGTTGATCGAAAAAATCTTTGATTTGGAGGCGCTGGAGTGACATTTGTGCTTCTATTGTGCATTTATTGTTCTTTCTCAAACTCTACACCGGAGGTGAGAAGTTCCATCTTATCCAAAAACTACAAAGAGAAATACAGATTTAAAACAGCTGAACTTGCATTGAGAGAGGAAAAATAATTTGGATTGTTTTAAGACGGCTCTCTGGCTGCAGTTTTATCATGCTACTCAATTTTTATCTCACAAATTCCTATCTTAACAACACTTCGAGGAAGTAAAAACCTACTAAAAAAAGCCCTCCCACATCTGCCGAAAGGATTTAGGGACAACAATAATATTGACAATGAGGTCTGCTAAGGACATTTGTGCCATCTCTACACCCAGACACGCAGACGGAACTTAACAGCAGCTCATTGTTGACTTAGTGGTTTTAACGCAGTCCAAGTCTTTTTCTGCCGTCTCCCTGCAGACGAACTTCTCCGGCATTCCTCGAAGGGTCACATCCTACTCGGCGTCCCATGACGAAAACAAAACTCGACCGCATCTATAAAAAATGTATTTTTATGAGTCGGGATGGAGAACATTTGTAGGAATGAGCTTGAATCGCGGCCCGCGTTTGAGTGGATCCTTCTCTAATTGAGAAGCCAGGCCTGTGTGTGGTTTTGAGGTTTCGATTGCTATTCGATTCCAGTGCCGCCGCTACTGTGACCTGTCTGAGGCAGACTCCCACATTGTGGAAATAAAGGTGCACTGCATTTAAACTCAAGTAAGACACCCAAAAAAGGAGTCATTTATCATGTGCAGCGCAGCGGCCTATCCTCCACGAAAATGTCTCTTTCGTCTCACTTCATCACGGTTTATAAGTCGAAGGCCATGCAAGAGACCAAAATGGAAAACACTGCTGCTGTCGAATGTCTAGCTGTCCAAAAGGCCTATTTTTATCTTTGTCACGCAACGCAAGTCACAACCAATATATTTCGCTGCCTCCGTCCTCTCCTAGTGGAAAAACATACACTTGATCACTCCCACCCTGTCACACTTGTCAATTACTCATGGAAATCTTAATTGCCACAATAAAGTATTTTTCCAAGACTAGTCCTCAAATTCATTATCATTCCTGCCGAAGTGGCCCTCGAGAGTGCGAGTGAGCCATAAATCTAGAATAGGGATTGTAATTCAGAACAGATGGACTCCAAACCACAGGTGAATAAGATGGGGAAAGGCGGGACGGGCCGTGGAGGGCGGCAAGGGGGGACAAAAAGAGGCCTTTATCCTCTTTGGAAACATCAAGAGCTTCTCTGTTCAGGAACCTGAGCTCCGGTACCACATTGTCAGAAGTATCAATACCTTTCACCGCAGACTGGAGGCCTTGTTTTCCTGCCGGGCTCGGTGAATAGCACATTCCTGCTTTCCAGGGGAGAGGGACAGGGTTTTAGACCTGCGTCTCCCGCTGGGGGAGGGAGGGGGGGGGGCAGGTCTGAGATTTCATAGATCAGGTCTCAGCAGTGCACAAGCTCCCACGCAAGAGGAACGGTGGGAACTTTCCTGCCCCGACAGAAGGGAAGCTGAAGGGAGGCAGGGTCAACAAACTACCTCTCTGACATCATTTTCTTAAGCAGCGTGTGAGAAGGAGGGATAATCCCCCGCTCCCTTTCAGGACATCTAATTGGCGGCTTTCACACCTCCCTCCACCCGATATCTCCTCCCGTAAATCTTCCGCCAGTGAAAGAATGTGAAACTGCGACTGCGGACTACAACTGATGCGGATCACAGCTGTGATCACCTCACCTGGCTCAGCCTGACTCAATGCCGAACAAAGCGATGCCGCTCGCTCACCTGGTCTTCGCCGCAGACCCACGGTGGTGTGTGGAACGTGATGACCGGGAGAAACGCTACGATCTGCAGCCACCGGATGAACAATTCCTCATCTGTGACCAGCTCCCCGGAGAGAGAGCCACCTGATCAGACACGGAGAGCAGAGAAACACACACGGTTACCAATGTCGCACCTAATTTCCTCCCAAGATATCAGATCCATACAACATCTGTGAGAAGGAAACATCTTTATCTTGACTTCTGCGGCAAAATTCACTAAAAGACGATCAAATCTAACTTTTTGCTTTCACCTGAGAATTAGTTTGGGAGTCAGGCCGAAAGTTTTTTCATTTTGTCATTAGTTAGTTTACAAACTTTTTTTTACACGATAATATACTAAAATACTACAAAAAATACTCCTAATAATCTCAATAATCATGACAAAATAGTAGCAGTATTTTTGTTCAAAGTAAAGTACTCTTTGATCAACTGCTAATATTGAGCTGAGTTAACTTTAAAAGTGTAATAGTCTTAATAAAGCTACATATTCATGTTCTGGATGATTATCTAAGTTACTGATGGTCTGATTGTTTTTTTTTCAAAAAACAAACACGACTTGTTTTTATGTAAAAGGCCAAAAAACATCATCACATTTCTGGAGGTGAGAAAAGTGACCGACAGGCTGTGGTATTACCTACTGCATCGGGAATGAGGAAGTTGTATCCCAGCAGAGTGTGGTGCAGCAGGGAGGGAATGATGGCCTTCAGGCCCAATGAGCTCCAGTCAGACTGCAGAGGCGACATCCTCACAAACAACGGCTTGTGGTTCGACCTGAGACACGCGAGCACGCGGAGAGATCCATGACGAAAAGGCAAAATCGCATCACTTTAGAAGCTAAAGTGCAAGCGTGTGCTGAAAAGGGGGGGATTACCGCGTCCCTGCTGTCATGATGGTGGAGTCTCCCATCCTGGTTGCCAGGTCAGCCAGCAGACTGATGTACTTGTCTCCATCCAGAGCCTGCGGCGGCCGCAGCGCCTGCTCTTCGAACACATTCCCCTCGCCCCCCTCCAGTGTGACGTACTCCATTCCTAAATGGGCCTGCAGGGCTCCCACCCTGTCCAGGAACCAGCTCACGGCGCCCGGGTTGGTGATGTTCAGCTTCACGCAAAACTTTCCGCGCCACTGACTCATCACAGGGATCTGCAAGATGGACGGACGTACAAAGGCCACGATTTTTTATTTAGAGATCAGCTTAGAGGACGGTCATTATCATCATTAGTGTCTGCGGGTTATTCAACGAATGGTCTTTCTTCTCTGCCTCTGCTTCTGCAATTACAGCATGTCTGGAGTAGTTCTTATTCACACTGCTGCTTTTTATCAAACTGAAGAGAGAGCATGCGATGTGAATGGAAAGTATCCACCGGGTCTGGTTTCTCTTTTGACACAGCAAAGTGCTCTGGCGAGTTCAGGAAAGTTCATTGTTTTGGAGAACTGCACATGACGTGAAATATGTTTTCCATGAATGAACAAATCACAACAGAGAAGCTGTGGAAGGTTTTTTTTTTTCCTTCTTCTTCTTCTTCTTCTTCAGAACAACAGCTCTGTGTCCCTGGTAATAAATAAATGTGAAGCAGAGAGCTGGAGGAGCGAAGCCGTGACGCGGAGCACCGCGATTCGCCGGGCGACGGCGTGCGCCGCTCGAGTCTCACCAGCTGTCCCTGCGGGGCTGAAGGGAGACTGAGCCAGTAGGCCTCCGTGCCATCAATGAGGGAGGTGTGGAACTGTGTGGTGTCCACGCCCAGGAAAGGGGACAGGGTGATGGAAATGTTAAGAAGCTTGACAAGTGGGAGGTCCCTGGTCAGTCTCTTGGACATCCCCCTTTTCCTGCTGTTGAGGTAGTCATGGTCCTGCAGGCACAGAGGGAGACACACAACTATACTTACTACACAGCGGCATTGAGGTGGCATGTGCGCACTTTGCTTTGCATACTTGAACCTGTGACAATATGACCTCTGTCACAACCATTTGACATATACCGTAATCCTCTGGGATTTGCGTGCTGAAGTCAAACCGAGTATTTTAGATTACATAACTGGAACAAAACCTCTCAAGAATATAAAGCGTGACCTCAGGAGGTGACATATCTGTGGGGAAAAAAAACAGGGTCTACGAGTTCATGACTACAAAACTTAAGACGCTTCTCTGGAATTTTTCTGCAGGAACAAAACTCAAAAGAAGACAAAAAGTCCAAACTAAAGGTTGGATATTTATTAGATGTTTGCCAAAGTGTGTCTCAAACAAATGTTTGACAGCATGATGACCTTTTTATTTACCTATTTTTCTCTGAAATTAGGTGAGTTATTTCAAATAATATGGAAAGTGGAAAAGAAAGTTCACAGTGTGTCTGATAATTTATGAATACTTGTAAAACTGGAGTGAATGAGGGGATCATTGTTGCCATTCACGCTTCTATAGCTCCTTACACTTCATGGACAACTTCACCTCCATAAGTTTCCATGCAGCACCGGTTCCTTGTAGCTGTATGTGAGAGGGATCAACTGATGTGGAGCCAAAAAATAAGGGGGGGGGGGGGAGGTTAATAACGTTGACGTCGCACAAAACCGGAGATCGCGGGTGAAGGAAAATCTTATTCAGCGAATGGCATCCATCACAGTCAAGTGTGTTTTCTCCGCCTCGCTTTGTCCTTTCACACCTACCAAACTGGCAATGGGAACATACTGTTACCATTGTGTATGTACGCCGAGGAATGCCCGAGCTTAGCAGAACCGATTGCGTGAAACTCCTTCGCTTTCTCGGCCGTTAGGACGGATCGCAGCGTCGCGCTGCTCTCGCGATCACCTGCTGGAGTTGGTCTTGGCTCAGATCCCCTCAAATCTCCACACACCCAATTCTTTGCCATCCTGCAGTTACCGCTCACCGAGCAACCTGAGATCTACGAGGAGAGGCTCTGTTTGTCTTCTCAACTATATTTGTTTTGTGATGGAACATCAGCAGGTGTTGATATAGATCCACTCGACTGCGGTCTTCTTTCCATGCCGTTTGCAATAACATACAGGCTAAGTTACTGTATAAATGCGAAGGAATAATAGAGAGCTCCAGTCGTGCAAATAGGAGAAAAAACAAACACTTTTTAAATTCAAAAACTCAATAAACTTTCAATATGTTTAAATAAATATACATTCTCTTGAAGTACCATCTTTAGAACATAAGTTTCTTGCAGGTATGTCCTGCTCTGTAGGACAAATCTCTCAACACGGAGGCGACGGGCCCTAAACCATATTTTTTCCACGCAGTGACATTTAGGTGAACCTGTCCTCCCCTCCTCGGTTCCCCGCCCGTCTCCAGCGCTCTGGAGATCCACTTAAGAGACTCTTTCATCTCGATCCCTGACCAGTTGTGAGCCCCTGACCGGTAGACCCTCGAGCGGCTTGCGGAGGAGGATTATGAGGACGTGAAACTGCGCGGTGTGAGAAATGGGCAAACGGGGGGACGGGACGGGGATAAAGTCCCGGAGTGAATTCAGATATTATCCACATGACCAGTCACTGGGTGAAATAAACTTAAATGGGCAAAGTAAAAGGATCTTTTTATGAGATAATAAATAAAACTGACAGGTCTTAAAATACAAAACACAGGGGGCCCTTTAAGTGACCTCCTGGGCTGAGACCTTATATTTCATGTTTGGATAAACAGAACATAAGGAGAGAAAGATGACGAAAAGAGGTAACATATAATGGGTGGTCTGATATGAACATAAGAAAAAATCTGCTGTTAATTCTATAAAAAATAAAGATTTGCTATCGGTAAATTAAAATGACAGTTTGACAGTGTGTGTTCACTGTCTATACAAACTTCACGCTACTTTGCTTTACGCCAGACAACTTGCTGAAACAATGAAAGTCTTTCAGTGCATTCACTTACAGAAGCTCCTTGTGGTCTCCTCCATATTTAACATGTACTCTCTTAGCATCAGAAGCAATCAAAGCTTTACCCACCTTATTTTTTTTATTGCCAAACTAAAAAAATGAAAAGAAAAATAACTATTGTTCAAGAAGCCACCAAACATCACGCTGCGGTTTTGACGTTAAAGCAATGCAAGTCGCAGGGAAACCTACAACTCATCCACGCGCTGTGATTGAGAGTTGTATTTTAGGTCTCAGCATCGTGTAATGTCTACTTATCTTTCTAAACATTTGAGACAAATCAGGTATTGAAAATTGGCAACTAATGTCTTTTTTTTTGGTCATCTATATCTGAAACCAGCCTGCTGAAAATCTCCTGTGGGGTCCTCAGACCCTCTGGTCGACACCTCTGGGGTGGAGCAAGTACCATATCAGAGAGGAGGGTGGTGGAATGTTCGTTGAGGCTGATGACCCCCTCCCCGAGCTGGTGTCTCCGCAGACGGTTGGAGAAGGTCCTCAGCTCCCGCTCCACCTTCGGCCCCGAATCCACGCTGGAGAGCAGCTTCCAGAACGGCAGCCTGGAGGACACACAGAGAGGTCACATAGGAACTGCGGCTTTAGGAAGTGTAAACACATTTTAGTTTATAGCTGCCCGCAAATGAGCCTGCGATGCACCGCAGTTTGACTTACTGGTATTATGACATGAAATGAAGCAAAGAAAACGCACATCTGCGCTAAACTTAATTTAAACTAAACTAACCACAGTGCCTTCATGTTGGGCAGCTCCCTGCTGTGCTCGGAGAGTTGTTGCACCGCTTCCTGGTGAGCAGCTTTTACGTTGTGGGCCACACACACTGTGTACTGCAGCGGCAGACGCTCCATACTAGGCAGTGACTGAAGGCAGAACTGCTGTCGGCTGTCCACGCCGAGCTGCAGCGGGATGTCTGGAGACACCAGCACCGCGACACCTGCGAGGCCGAAAAGCAGACGGGGAAAAGGTCTCTGGTTAGTTACAGCGAAATTGAAGGATCGAAACGGACGCAATAATAAACACGCAATAATAAAGAGCAACTCGAAATCACAAACTTCAAGTTGTTTTGGAAAAAGGAGCAGATGCCCATTGCACATTGTTCCAGTTCTGTCTATAGGTTGAAGAGCTTTAATTGCTCTGGGAGGGAGGATCAAATTTATCCTCTCTGGCAGTTATAAACATTTATGAAGAGCAGGGGACACACGGACCAAAGAGAGGTGGGGATCCCCCGCGTCTACTGTAGCATGAAGTCAGACCGATCAGGTCGTGCCTCGCCGCTAAACACAGTCACACGGTCCACCTCAAGGTGAAAAGGTAGAGACGATCGTGAGCGAGAGAGCGTCCAGTGCGGATTCCTCCGATATGACATAGTGCACAAGTGTTACTGAGACCAGGATGAGGATGACGGATGGAGTGTTGTGGGAGGTAGAGTGTAGGCTGTGTCAGCTGATATTGCTCCACTCAGATGTAAGAAAAACACTCCCTAGAATGAGATATAGCAGTATGCGGCTGGATGAGTTTACCCTGGGACCGCTGGCAACTTCTACGTAGGCAGGTTACACCGGCCATCGGTGACAGAGGAGTCAGGTGACGGAGAGAGTAACCGTGCTGGTAAAAATGGTTTCAATAGGCTCGTTTATCTCCTGAGTTGGCCTGAACTATGTCGAATTGCATTTTATTTCCTCTCTTCATGGAAAAGAATCACAGCAAAAAAGGGAACTTCAAAGCTAAATTATGAGTGTTGACGACTGTACCCTCCCAAAATGCCCCAAATCCTCCAGTCCAATCCATCTTTGTGTTCTCACAGCCCTTCAGACGGCGTGTGAAATGATAAGATTATGCGCAGCAGAAAATTGTGTCCACAGATGTAGTTGCCCTGCAAGGAATGCCTCGTCCCTCTCATGTTACCTCTCCCCCTCACCAGCTCTCCCCCAACCTTGCTCCCACCTTCTCCCTCCGGGCTTTAACTACCTTCTCTTCCTCCGCGCTCTGCTGGCCGGTGGCTCCGTCCCATCCGTGGTCAGAGAAACGAGCGCCGGTCTCGCTTGGGGGGGGGGGGGGGGGCGGGGGCGGGGGGGGGGGGCGCGGGTATCGATGGCCCCCCCCCCCCCCCGGGAGTGACACTTGAACATTTTCAAAACAATCTGCTCAAGGTGGGATTTGAGATTCGAAGCCGATCGGCGGACCGATTAGACAGTCTGAGAACCCGGTGGGAGCTTGGCTCAGTTCGCTCGCCCTCTCTAATTTCAATGGACTTACTGTTCTCATGTGGGCAGGCTACTCGTGTACCAGTTTATAATCAGATTAATAGTCTCAAAGATCACTATTTAAGCACTGCATAAAGCCCAGTGAAGAGCCTTCAACCTCAGGGTAATTCTCACGTGTTTGCAACGGATAATGTCAAAGAGATACTGGTAACACCTCAGCTGCCTCTCACAAGGTATTAGATCGCCACACAACCGCTTGTTCCAGGTTCACACAGGCCGGGTAAACGCCGCATTTTGCCGGGAAACCTAAATCTAATTGTTAGTTTTCGTAAAACGCAAAGATTTCCCAAAATGGTCACCTCGTATTCTGTTAAAAAAAAAAAAAGGAAACCCGTCGTAAACTCGTCGTGAGACAGCGATGCTTTCAAACGATGTATTTGTGCGCTGCAGCAGCGTGGGGCCGTGAGGAAAATGTTGGAGCTTTATAAAGGGATGGAAGAGGAATGCAGGCAGTGGAAATAGAGGCAGCGAGAGTACACCAGACACCGAGCAGCCTCGCAGAATGATGTGCAGATACAGCAGGCTGCAAACAAAGTGCACACGGGGTGGAAAGTGGAGTTTAATTTTGCAAGCACGACTTCTTGAGTCATATTTAATTTTTATGGGAAATGACACTGTGGAGCCTCAAGGAAATGGGACAGCCTGCTCCAAGAACTGCTGCACCTATAATTCCATCGCTGATTAACCATGCAGATTTTGAAACTCAAGCACACTCGACCCTGTTTTGTGTGTTTATACAAGTGTCGTCAAAGCACTTTGCCTGAACCAGTGTTTCTTTTTGTCTTTTTCTTCTTCTTCTGGAGCAAAACCTCCAAAGGGGGTTACATAAGTGTTGTGCTCTGTAGGACACAGACGCACATCATACTTGTGGATGCGTAAAGCAGACGAGAGCAGGAGACGCTGAGCGTCGTTGAGAGAAAGTGAAGCGGGTTTTACAGCCTCCAGTCTGAGCGGAGGTGGGGTGGCCACGAGTTGAGGAGGAAACGAGGGGGAGGACGCTATTTTTAGGACAATTTTCTTCAAAATTCCAACCTGCCCCATAAAATATTTTTCCACAAGCTCTCCAAAGCGAAATTATACGCCTGACGGAACGTATCCTCTCACCTTCAAAGCTTCAGCGAACGTCGACGTGAGCGACGTTTACTGGGCACATTTGAATCATTTGACACACACGCACTTCACGGCTGTCCAGCCAACACACAAATCAATCAAGCTTCGCACGCATGTGGACGTACAGGTACACATGCGTTCCCTCACACATTCACACTCACTTTCCTTAATGGGCAAACTGTGAACTTCCAAGAAAAACAGAGCAGAACTTATGGGACCATAAAGGTTCTGCACTTCCTCTCACTCCGTCTGAGACGAACGTTCGGAGGTGGAAGCGGAGGTGACCCCGTGCACCTTCTGCGGGGTCAGGAAGGTTTTAATGTGGCGTCGAGGCCCTCGGAGAGGCGGGCGTGAAGGAAAACGCTGCCTCCTGACGCCCTGCTGCTGTGCACCAGATGGGCCGCTTTACCTGTCATATTTATACTGTTATTTATGACACCCGTGTAGGCCGACAGACCGGACTGAGGTTATAAAAAAAAAGTGCATTCAAACACAGACTGTGTGTGTGTGTGCGCAAGTGCGTGAGTTTTCAGGCACGTACTTCCTTAACAATGGAAATTTCGTTTCTGTGCCCAACCTCAAGAAATTGATGGCCACAAACCTGGGATCTTGCCATGGTAGTAAATTTCCAATCCCACTTATTGAAAAAATAATGAAACACTAAAGAGACTTTCTCTGCTCTCCTCCTGTCATCAATCAGTTTTATAGCTTCAAGTGTGAGGCGCTGTGTTCTGCACAAATATCACAAGTTAAAATCTGTCCCCCGCACCGTGAATAAATCCGACGAGACGATCTCAGATCGAAACGCCCGATAGCTGAAACAGCAAAACGATGAGTGCATCGTTTTCTCTTTCTGGGCTTTGAGCAGATCAAAAATAGAAATTGCTCATATAAGGGAAACTCAGTGACACCGGGATGCAACCGGCGCAGATGCGACAACGGAAACATGCGAAAAGAACCAAGCTAACTGACTTGTCGTTCCTTCGAGAAAACTTTCTTGCATTATACTCAATTTTCTAAGAAATTACAATAAAGAAATGTAAAAAAAGGAGAGAAAAAACTAAAGTTTGAATGAAAAATAGGAAAATTACTAAATTAATTTGAAAAAACCCTCAATGTTAGATTTTGTTGAACTTCTCATCATATCAGTTCAAATTGTATAAATCCTATAACAGGTATTTACTTGAAATGACTTACTTAATTGCAAATAAAATTTGTCTCGGAGTGAACTTAATAATGTTGTTATTTTGTTTCTACAGTGAACTGCATGCTGTCCTTGACGAAGGAGGTCGGCAGCGGGGTGATGTTCAGACAGTAGCTCGTCAACACTTGAGATGACAGGTCGCCTGTGACAAAGCTTCAGTTGGCTAAGTGAGTAATTCTTCGAGTGTTTCGCATCTGACTTGTCCGGGAGTGTCGAGGTTTCGGGGCAGCTGTCCGAGAACCTCCCGGTGACCTATTGAGCAACGTGGTGGAGTATTTCTGCACAGCTTTTTCTCGCCCCCTCAGGAAAGCAGTCACTTTAGCTCACATCCAACTGAGCGGTAAAAACACAGTTTTCACACTGAAGAAATTAAGTGGGTGTTATAGGGAATTAAATAATGATCCAGTTCGTTGGTGCTCTGTGTTTTTCTTTTAATTTTGATGGAATGTTCAAGGAAACTGTCAAGGAAAAGTTCTTTTAAAATGAAAACAACAATTACTCATACCCATAAAAGCTACTTTTCTATGAATCCTATCTCTATGTTGTGCTTGACTGCTTCTCCTTGGAGTTCCCAAACAACAAGGAGCAGAGAAATCTTATCCCACGTGGAAAGACTGAGTCAGAGGTAGAAATAAAGAAAGAGGGGCGAGATAGTGAGGTGACGGCGAGAAAAACAAATCAGGGTAAAAATAGGAATTTCTAGCTTTTTAAACGCCGACCACAGGATTCAGAGTGAGAATGAGGTCATCTGCCGGCTGCCTGCATGAGAGATCTAATATTTTAAAGAGGTGTTGCCAAGCCTCCCACGAGTGAGCTCTTACTTTCGTCCATGATGCTCACCTCAAAAAGGAAAAAGAAAACAGACAAAGGACAAGAATAGCAGAAGGAGGAGAGATAACGTCAAAGCCTGAAGTTCATCCGCAGGCCGGATGAATCTGGGAAGTTTTTCAGGTGGTGCTCCGTCTGAAGCCGGCACGAAATCTGCTCGCTAACAGCACGGGGTAAAAAAACAAAACTATAGCGCTGTAATAACAGAATGTAAAGCTGGCCAGTGTGCTGCTCCTTCTGTGCCAACATCCCAAAGAGGTGTGATACATGAGCTGATACAAGTGTTCAAGTTCACGAAGCGTGTCGGTGTTTACGTAGTAGAAACACAAATAACCTCTCACAAATAAACACTTAGTGTGCTTACAAATGTGAAATCATTTGCAATATTCACCGAGGTGTAATTAGGGGCTGAGCACTAAGAACTCATAAGGACACACTTTTTGGGGTCTAAACAGGCCCTTTGTTTTTGATTTGAAGGATTCTGCTTATGTGAGTTTGTGAGAACATGCGTTAGTGTTCCCCTTTCGATCTTTCGGGGTCAATCTTTGCTCCGCTGTCCCGCGCTCCTGTGTGCATCACCTTCAAAAAGAAACAACGATCTCGGTTGTGCGTTCGTAACGCAGGTTGTGCTGGCGTAGGTGCGAGTTTGAGGACACCTGCTCCAGAGAGACGTCTCATGTCTTCGGAGCAGGATGTGACTTCAGTGATATCTAATCTGTTCTTAGTAGCCCAGTTGTTTTTGTATGGATAAAGACAGGTGGGGCAGTGACGGGGTTCCTCCAGTTGGCATTGCTCTCAAGTGTCACTCCGCTACGTGACTGCATATATCTTCTTTCCGGTTTCTCGGGTTAACTTTCCGTCTTTTTCTGCTTTTATTTGCTACTTTTTCACTTTTATCACTTTCTATCCTCTCCTTTATACATTTTTTTTAGGACAGGAAACACGTGTGAGCTTTTGTTTGCCCCGTTGCTTCGTCTTTCAGTCTTGCTCTTTAACCGTCCCCAGGAGTCGTCTTAGGTTAGTAACATCAGCTGCAGCTCCATAGCGCCCACCGCATTCGTAATGCGGTCCCATGACTAACTGGAGTCGGCGAAGACAGGTCACAAAGTATCGGTGAAATATTGTGAACGGTCAGCGGGTTCGAAAAGCTGTTAAAGCCCGACATTACAGTAAAATCCACAATATGCTTGTTAGTCCGGAGCAAATTCCAGAATAAAAGCTGCATCAAATCTCCCAAGACTTTGCGCTGAAAACCAGATTTGTCAGGCCGTTAATTATAAATAACAGTCACCAAAATGATTAAGACATGTGTGGATTATTCCACTTTTTTTATTACCTTTGGACTTCTGCCTTTCCTGGGTCTGTTTTAGGGAAAAGAACCACACAGCTGGTCTTATTTTTTTCATCCTGGTGAAAGTCTGCGTACTCAGAGCTTTCACCTCATTAATCATGAGAGAAAACTGTGCGCAGAGTCAGAAAATCACAATTCGTCTGTTGACCCGAAGTGTGAGAAAACACATTGTTGCATAGCAAGCACATTTGTCACAAACTTAAAGGCTTCGTGCAATGATCAGCTCACTTGTGAATGGGCAACAATATCGTTTAAATGGTGAAAGCATGTCATTCTACATTACAATTTCTAGCTTTTTTGTTCAAACTAATCCAGTTATGATTGTATAAAAAGAAAAACTTTGACCTGCGAATAAACTTTAATATATACACAAATAAAGAATTTGAATGGGGATGAGGCGATTGGGGATGTAATGCACCAGGATGTCGGGCAACTATAACGTTTTCTCTTCCACAAATCGTCACAAAAACACGAAACAGGTCCGATTCTCCCACATCAGGCTTTTCGCTTCAGCTGCTGGTTAAAAGGAGAAGGTGTCAACGCTACTTGTCTTTGAAGTGATTGAACACTGATGAGCCTGATGAGACTTCTCAATATATTTCAATAAAAATGAAGAAGAACAAAGAAGATGTATGTAGGAATGGTTATTATTTACTCTTTGGATGTTTTGCTTCTTTTGGTGGTCCAAGGAGATGGTTGCATGCTAAGAGACAAGGGTTATTTGGAGCCCCCCCACCCCCCTGCATTAGTCTGTATAAAACGCTGATGCACCTGTGAGGAGAAGCATTTCCTTTTCTCTACCGCAAAGGATATAAAAAAATCTGAAAAATCTGGGAAATTTAGAGAAGTTGATTGCTGTTCACACTTAGCATGAAGGATCTCACTTATCTCTCCAACTGTCAAACGAATTTTAATGTTGGAAATTTAATCAAACTCGTCAGGGTTGACGTCAGGGAATCGATCATGTGAGTGATTTACCTCATCCCTTTTTTAATTATTATTTATAATCAAGTGAAACATTTGCAAAAGCAGAGATACATTACTCGCACCTGTGAGAACGCAGCTTGTTTGTAGTGGAATTAACTAATTTCATTAAATCCCTGAAATTGGTGCATCAGTGTTGGGTCTCCTCCGCAAAAATACCAGCCAAACAAAGACATCCTTGAACTTTGAAGCATAATATCATGTATACCTTTAATGCTCCGACAGACATCGCCGTCATTGCTGAGCATCAGTTTGCTATGTTTGGGCCTGTGAACAGTGTGTGTCTGCGAGTTGGTTACTTGGCAACATTCAAACATTTGTTCTCATTCAGATCCCGACTCATCTGTGCATCTGTGTCTGTGCGTCTGTGTGTGTGTGTGTGCGCGTGCGTGTGTGTGTGTGTTTCTCCCACTGTCGAGCAAGAGAAACAAAGGGTTACAGGGTCCTGATAATTACAGCCGTCCTCTCACAAGGTGGAAAAGGGATTTGCGTCATGTGACTGTCCTCTTAAGCCAGCCACTGTTATGTAACATCCCAAAATGTGTTTGCAACCATGTGTGCAATTGTTTTTTATCAGTCTGTCAGCGGACGTGTGCAAGGCTATTACTAACAACAGATCAAATCATCAAAAATAATCATTATTTTAAGGATCACCTCATTACGAAAACTTATGTGAAAACTGACAAATACAATTATCTAAAACAGCAAAACGAGTTTGGTAAATGACAAAAACCTGAAAAAGTCTGCGTCATATTTATATATTTAGCAGTTTTTTCAGAAGTTAAGACTGGCGAGTCACAGCGACCGCTCTGAAAGACGACAGAAAAACAACTCGCGAGTCCAAAGTCTGCGTAATTATTCCAATTCACAGACACACACACACACACACACACACACACACACACACACACACACACACACACACACACACACACACA
>JASSRZ010000080.1:16401953-16416124 GCA_032164315.1 Malacoctenus gilli
ACACACACACACACACACACACACACACACACACACACACACACACACACACACACACACACACACACACACCAGGGCATCTTGACTGATGGAAACTTCCCTTCCTGGGCCAGTGCAGGCTGTCAGTGTGGTCCATTTCCTGCCAGGATTGAACCAGCTGAGCCAGGGACTCATGTTCCACTCAGGGGGTTTTCAATCACACTTACCCTGGCTTCAGGCACTTCACAGAGTGCAGTGAGGTGAGAAGCTACTGGGACAGGACGTCTGAAGTCGGGATGACACGAGGTCTCCCTCTGCTGCTTCCCCCGTCAAATGAGCTCGAAGAAAATACTCACTGCAATTCATTTCCTGGGCAAAGGATCACACTATGAATTGTCTCATTAAAGAAACAAAGTGGTCAAGAGTCAAAACAAAATATGAACACAACTGATGAGGAATCAACAAAGTCAGGCTGTTTTACAATGGATGTTAATTGATTGTTAAGTAAATTCTGGACACAACTGATAAAACAGTTAGGATTCACTTGCTCCTCATCTAATTTTGTGTCAAGAGTCAGAAAACTAACTCAAGAAATTTTAACTGCATTTAACAATCGACTTTGGGAATCATGTTATCAATTCAACCAGATTGGTTGAAGGGCAGAGCTGCACAGCAATGCAGTGGTCAGCAAACTTCTCATAATGAGATCGTTTTGAGAGAGACCGACTATATTCCTTCAAGGGCAGGCATTGGGTTCAGTGCGCCTGCGCGTTGGTATTGTTCCCGGAAGTAAATCCTTGCACGTGTAGCTTTTGACAACCTTGAAGAACTACAACGCAGGCAGCTAACTGTTTTGTGTCCTCCAGCGAACCGCTGCAGCGATGCCTGTGACCAGGCTGCTGTAAGTATTCGTCTGCTTTTATATGTTAAACGTAGACAAATTCAGGAAGGTCTCAGCCCGTCTTTACACCGTTCTGAAGTGTCACCTTTGATAGCCATACGGTTGGTAACCCAGGTAACCACAGGCTAATCTTAGCAGATTTCTAACCGTCCTTTTCGCCTACATTTCGCATGTAGATATTTTTTTTTTTGTGTATTTCTGCTTTAAACAGCAATGTATGTGCTTACATGCTCACGTTGTGGCATTGAAGGAGGCTAGCATTAGCTATGCTAAAAGCAAAGCGTTATTGACGTGCAAAATGCGCAAGCGAGTTGTCCTGATACACACAATTTATTGTAGTCAGTGCATGTTTAGTCAACTATCCTGACTCATTATGAGTGCAACTCTACTGATTTAAGTTAAAGTAAGTACCCTTGAAAGATAATGGTGAACGTAAATGGGAAGATGCTATTAGAGAGACATTCACGTGGGTGAGTCGTAGAAGACTTGTTATAAAGCAAATATAAAGCTGTTTCTTTTACTATTCAAATTCACTGCATCTGGCTGTTCTGGCTGGCAGTGAAGGCATTTTCACCGATGAGGTCAACTCTGATTCTCACAAGAAATAGTCACTGCAGATTAGTCTGATCATATTTGATATGAAATCGCCATTTACTACACATCTGAAGTTCATCTTATAAGAGTACTTTGAATGTGAGGGCCTTTTAGCATATTTTTCCTTTTACAATTCTTTGATATTTCCGTTTATTTTTCCTCCTGTCTTCTGAAAGTTTACAACATTTAAATCTAAGTGTCCAAAATGAATAATTCTAAAAATTTGGTAACACCGTCATGGAGGACTCAAGGTAACCTTTTGTCTCCTGCCAGATACCCCCTCTACCAGTTGGGAAACCCCCAACTGAGGATATTCAGACCCAACTGGTTCATGACTCTGGTGCGGCCGGGAAAAGAGCAGCCGCCAGACACCGTCCAGTTTCGTATCTCAATGGCGTAAGTCTTTTGCTTTCGTGTGCCTGTGTTGGTTATGAAGTGTAAATCAAACTTTTACCGAGTCCTACCATTTCGGCCGCCAGGCTGTAATGTAACTCTGATGACTTAGTATTAATTGTTAGTGATAACAAATCTATGTTTTCCAGTGTGGTAGTATGTAAGGACAAGGTTATTACCACAAGTAAATCCAAAACAGGTAAAAAAACCACAAAAGTAATATTTCCTACATTGGGTTTAGGATCTTTTATTTTATTAATTGATTTCATAAGGCAAAATTATTAGTTACTTGAGGATAAAAGCCTTTTATCAAGTGACACATTTTATGAATGTCTAATTTAACGAATTGTGTTTCTAACCTTGTTCCACGGTTTTTCCAAGATACTGTGCCAAGATGTACAATCCGTATTTTACTCTGTTATTTATCCACTCAAGCAAAATTGATGACCTGGCCAAGTCAATCCTGTTATTACATGATCCTATTTTAAAATAACATTTTTATTCTTTATTACATCTCCAAGTCATTAACATCAACTTTTATGGATTTGTGTTTTTTTTTTTGTTTAATAGTTTGAATTATTTTCTCTCACTTATTGGCGACTGCCCAGTTATGCCAATTATAAGAAAACAGAAAAAATCCCAAGATATTAATCAGATCTGTCATCACTTTATGTTTTTGTAAACTTTTTGGGTTAGTGTCACTGTGACGGGGTCCTGACCATTTCTGAATTCTCCATTTCTCTTATAGTTGTCTGTTTGCCAACAACATACTTTGCCCTGCCAATGCATTGTACAGCTACTTTAACTTCTGTGCTCAAGCATTTTTAGTTTGACTGACTCTTTTTCCAAAACCAAGTTTTTGAGATAAAAAATGTTCCCTCTGCATGGGTTATGATATTATTTGAGGTTGTTCCTTTTGTCAACTGTAGCAATCTCAGTTCAACATTTGAAACTAGGAACACATGTTTCACATTTTAAGTTGCATAAACCTTTTTTTAACCTACACTGTCCGAAGCCGGGATAACATATTTTTAGTTTGGTATTTCGGCCACCAGGTGGTGGGAGAGACTCAAGAACAGAAACCAAAGATGTCCGTCCTCGGTATTGTGACTGGATTGTTACCACCTTATGGCTGTTTCTAATGAGCTTAGCTGCAACAATGACTCCAGAGAGGATGTTTTGGGGAAGGTTGTGGGAGGTGAGGTCAAAAGTTCTTTTATTTGGCCCTGCAGTGAGAGTTCATAGCCGGTTATAGACAGCGAGACGACAAACTTAAGTCGTCCAGCAGAGCTGTTATTAATATTGTCATTGAAAATAAAATGCAATAAATGCAAATCTTGATCACGATCCAGAAGTCTTCTTTGGGGTTCGATGTATAAATACTATGCAACCTCACAATTTATCACTATTTATCCATCAGCCGAGCCAAGTCTGATGCATAGCTGTGCGATATATGATGCTCTTTGGGGTTTGGACAGTACATTCTCTGTCATAAAACGCAACACGACATCTTCACCAGTCTGCACTTAGCAGCGATGAGCTGATTTCGACCGTGTCTGTGAACCAAGGCCACCGAGGTTACCAGGGGTCCTCAGCCGATGAGAAGCCCAGAGTCCACACTGGGGAGTAAAATTGAATTTCGAGGCTGATCATCTACGTGTCTCTGGTGGGGTTTACACTATAATCTGTTCATCCAGGTGCCTGGCCTCCCACTCCGATTCTTTCCTCTTTCCTGCCAAACTCCTAGGGTGCTTATGTAATTGTGTGCGTGTGTGTGCCTGCGTGCATGTCCGCTTGTCAGAGTGGATGAGTGAGTTTGTGAGAATACTGTGTGTCTTTGTGCATATATGCTCTAAAACTTGGTAAATGTAGGGTGGGTGTGTGTGTGTTTACAAGGGTGTGTATGGGTTTTTTTTTAGTTTTGCCTTTGATGCCTGCAAGAGGTGCATGGCTGACTGATGCACTGCTGGAGCTGAAAAAGTGTTTGCTTGCGCCACTGTTATTTTTGTACTTTTTACACAAACATGGTAGTAAGCAGACACTCTCAGAGACAATAACACAAAGAAGTGATCACCTCTTCCCCCGGGTTATTGATAAGTGTGAGTCATTATGGCATTGGGAGCTATTGTAGGTGTAATTCCCAAAGGTAGAGAGTGAGAGAGTGAGCACACTGAAGAGCAGAGTAGCAGCTTTTGAGACTTGACAGTGTTTGAGTTCTCAGGATGATAACTCATGGTGGCCTTTGTCACAGTGACACCTTGAAAGTTAATATCATGGTTGTTTGTCTCCCTCTGTTTTGCTCGTTTCATGTGCTAATATCTGTTCCTGAGTCGGGTCGTCCTTTTTCCCTGTCCCAATGTGGACTCCACAGTTTATTGTGCTTTTCTTCAGTGCTTTGCTACCTGTCCAAAACCAATCCCTCTTTGGCACTGGTTCGAAGCACCTGGACAGTTTTTCTCTCGTAATTCTCTCTTTGCCTGCTAGAGGGAAGTATTTGTTTGTCTTTGTGATTGTTCTCGAACCTTTTGTGCTATGTAAGTATTTTCTCTCTGCTCTAGAACATCATCGAATTTCTCGGTTTACACCCACATGCACCTCTTGTCCCTCACCTGGCATGGCTAAAGGCCAGTGCTCAGACATACAAAAACACAAAGAAAAGAACACTCCATTGAATTTTGTGTTTGGTATACTACTGAGTCACACTTCATGCAATGCGGACTAATAACTGTGAAACCAGACCGTGCTGTGGTTTCTCACTATAATCACACTTGAGAAAGCTGACCCTGTTACACGGTGGCTCATGATGTCTTTCCACTCTGACAACTGCTCTCAACCTGTTGGATCGAGCGACGTTTGGAGTGCTTTGACAATCACTGACTGTTTGTGTTCACCTGTTGCATTTAATGAACTCAATTTGTAAACTGGGTCATCTTTTTATGCCAATTAACCGCAGTTAATGTCCTGTGAAGTCATTTTGCCAGTCATTAGATGAATGGTAACTACATTTACTGACCCGTCGCTTTCTCTTTGGAGTTTATTGACTCCTGCTGGCCAGGCTTTGATCTATTTCTGTTCTATTGTCGAGACAAAACCCCAAACAATAAATGTAATCCTTCACACGCTGCTCTGATATTCTCAACTTCTCCTCAAGTCTCAGGTTCCTCATTGGCTTCCCCCTTTAAACAAAGTCCACTATTATGATCTTGATACTTAGTGTTGAGCAACTTCTGAACATGTATTGTCTGTGTTGATGGGAGGGTTAAAGTAGAGAGTGTGCGTATCTCAACCCAAACCTGACAATGGGCAGGTCAACAATAAGGAGCGGCTTTCTTTTGCCTTTCATCTGTGCACAAAACAACTCTCCTGTTTCATTCTCACCACTAAGCCACTCTGACACACTGTACTTTGATGTTTTGTGTGTGTGTGTGTTTTTGTGTGTGCACGTGTTTTGATGCATGCATGTGTGTGGACTGTTTTGGTGTGCCATCAGTCTTTAACCCCTCTTGTGGGTTTTTATAGGTCACACATGTACCAGACCTGATTAGACTCATAATATTGCACATCAAATGTAAAAATTATTTATCTTTAAAACTGTTGTTTACTGTTTAAAAGTTTTTTTTGCCAGTTTCCTAACACTTTTGCTTGATTTCTTTTCTTTATATGATTTTTCACAGTATATTCTTAAGCTAAATCAGCAAATGTGTGTGTCACCGTCAGGAACATTTTGCAGCCACCATGTTTCCTAAATGGCTTTTTCAGGTAATTTAGAGAGGAAACAAACCAAGTCGTTTGTCATTACAGTCACGAAAATCAAGTGTTTATTTTTGCCTCCATTTTGTATTGTATTTTTAACTCTTCTATGATGATGATACCATGCTTTCATATGATACAATCTTTTTTTCTTTTTTATTCCTGTTATTATTTAAAGATTACTTTGAATATTCAAATTATTGTGAATTGTTATGTAATTGTATTATTTGCTTTTGTGTCTTTGCAAACGATAACTCGGGGAACATACCTGGTTATTTCACAAAACAGTGCGTAGAAGAAGTGAAACTTCCACATCCTGCAGTAAGCGTGCATTGAAACCTCCCCATCACCTTTCTGTGTTGCTGCGATCTCGTGTTTTCCATTCCTTGGCAATTCTTACAGTTAATCTACCAACAAAAAAAACACCATAAAAGCCCCAAAATAGATGTGGCCTCGTTTTCTATCAAACAAGGAGCCACTTTAAAGTCCTCCTGTGGTTTGCCAAGTCAAGATGCTAAAACAAGCAACCTTTCTAAGGAGGGTTCATAGCAACCACAAGGAGCTTGATGGTCTCTGAATCATCTCTGTGCAAAGTAAAGTTCATCGTAAAGCCCCGAAGGACAAGACAGGGGCAACCTCCCAAACTTGGCCTCATGGTATTACAGTGATAACAAATTTACAATGCCTGACACGGAGTATGGTTTATACAGCAGAGTGCACTATCACTCCCGAAACATGAATCACAATTAGGAATCTAAGCAACCAAATCAACAGTATTTTACATAACAATTTCTCTTGGTCAACATTTTTCTAATTTTAAAACCTGCTTTGTTGCTAACTAGTTAAACCATCTCCACCAGTCTAACCTTAAACAGTTTTAGATTGTGTAAACCTCAGCACCAGCTGGTTGGATCCAAAATTACCCAAAGTACAGCCTCTAACACCAATGAGTTTATGTTTCTGCGGCTGAGAAAGATGATGCAAGACTTGTTTTGGAAGTGAAACTTTAAAGAAGCATCGTTCTTATGTTCAGGCTTTTTCTTTTTCCTTGTCCACAATCAGATGACCAATGCAGAAAGGTGATTCAAGCAAATAGTTGGAAAAAAAGACTCAAGATTAACAAAAGAAGCCACAACAGTCTTGGTGTTACTGGATTGGCAGTGTTAAGATGTATGGAGGTTCCAAATGTCTGTGTGAAGTGTTCAGTCTACACATTACCGTAACAAAAAGTCACAAGCTTTGGGTCGAGATAGAAAAGACACGATGGTTGACACAAGTGGCTGAAGTACGTTGGCTATCCAGGGTTGTGTCCTTCACCCCTGGTGATGGCGACTGAATTCCCCCTTGGACAAGCTGAAGAAAGTTGGAAGGGACAGAGATGTCTGAGCTCCACTGCTGTTCCTATGACCAATGTGATCTTCTCATGGAGTCATTGAGAGGATGATAGACTGAGGGAAAGCGACAAGAAGATGTCATGCAATTGACCATTTCAGTCATTTGGGAAAACCCCCATATTGGTGTGCTTTTTGTTGCACGAATATCTATTTGACACAAAGAGGGCCAGAGTCCAGTTTTTTTGGTGAGCGATCAAAGGTGTGCCATCGGCTGACCAGAAACCACAGCTTACTTTATTAGCTGCACATTAAAGTAGAACTTTTCATCTCTGATTCGAACATGCCCCAGTTTTTTTTTTTTTTTTGTGGCTCACCTCTGTTGTTTATTGTTTTTTGTTTGAGGATCACTGTGACTGGGTGGCGATAAAGGCCGTCCTTTATGTCCAACACTGGCACCACCTAGTTACCTGCAGATGTTCTTTTCGCACCAGCACATTAGTAGACAAGTGGCACGCAGTAGTCTGAGCTTTGACAAAACATTATTGTCTAACACTGTCAAAGCCGCCTCTGTCCTGTCCTGCACTTTTCCAACGGCGCCCTTTCACCCACTTCTCTCGTACGCTTTCGGAGCACAGGTGTAAACGGACCGCCTCAAACTACTGGAACTGATACTTATAATCTTCCTGACTAAGAGTGAGTTAGCCCTCATTTAAGAATAGGACATATCCAGGAGTAGGGGACTCATTGCAGGGACAGTATTATATTTGAAAGCAGACAAAAGGGGAGGAGGTTAATCTGCTAATTGATGAATCTATTATTTTTTTCCATTACATAAACAACAATGTCATAACGACACACAAAAAAAGGCATCAAGTGTCCGATAATTATTTCCCCTTTTTCGACATCATATTTAGGACACATATCATACTTCAAGCGCTCCTCTTGAACAATAACACTTTTTGGATGATTTTTTTAGACAATGAAGCCAGTGTGCCTGCTTTAAACCTGCTTGGCAACAACAGACCATAATTGAACCTAATCCATCATCTGCGTCATCTGATGCCCTTCTAGGTTTTGCGTTTAGAGTTCTTTCATCATCTTGGCCCAGGAATCTTTGTTGCATGCGTGTTTGCGTATAAATATACGCCAGTTGCTGAGGAACGATGCCTTTAGCCTTACCAGTTGCTGGAGACAAGTTTTCATTCTTCCTGAAAGACAGAAGTGTGAAAGGTTAGCCGGTGGAGTCAGATGGGTGTTTATACTGGGATGATGATCAGATGCTGCCTGCATCACTGCAGGAGACACCACGCCCTTTGTCTAAGTTTAGCCTTGTTTATGTACACGCTTAACTTGACATTTTCTCCTCAGCTTTCAGCCCAAGGCTTTCTCTCATTGTAGTTTGTTGCCGAGATGGAAGTCATTTATTGACTCGGGTCAGAAAGAAAGCAGTTATCTAGTGTAACCCTGTAACTGTAGTTCAGAGTATTTGTGTGTGTGTTTGTGTGTGTGAATGTTTTTCTCTGATTATATGTTGCCATCCAAAACTTTAAGGCACTCGTGAAAAAATGTAAACTGCAGTTCCTTCCAAAAAACAGTGCCATAAATAGTTCTTATTTATCAAGCTACTGTTGCCATTTTAGTATCGGTGTTCTTCACCCTGTTTTACCTCAATGCAGCTGTTTCTCTTCCTGACAGTTGTTTTGGATTTTCTGAGATAATTTACAGTATTTCATCTTCACCCATCACATAATTGTTTCTGGTCCCTTGCGCAGAATAACATTTTTGTCACTGATGAGTGGCCAAAAAACCTTTTTTTTTTTCTTATCTATGGTGTTCAGTTATGGTACCTGCTTTTCAGTGAAGTGGAGCAATGGCTTCCAACTTTTCTTGCTCCAGATTGCCTCTATTAAAGATTTTGTACCCTCTCTTCAGTCTTCAATTTGCCCAAATGTTACAGTGAAGCCAAATTTTTGTTGAAATAGACACTCGCACCAACAACCAAAAACAGGAGCTGCCAGATTTAAACATTGAAATGGGTCCCTGATTTGCATGAGATCCCAGAAAGCACCTTATTTGATTCTTCGTCGTGTTAGAAATGGTTAGTGATGAGTAAATATGTTAGTCATCCAAAGCCTATATCATCTTTACGAGTGAATGTTTCTTTTTTCAGCTCATCTTTTTTTCATCCTCCATTCATCAGCCTCTAAATGTCTAACATATACATGAAGCTTTTTCAAACTTGCCCGGGTGTCTTCTTTGGCATGAAATACATAACTTTGCCTGGGCATGCTATACTGTCTCTGTTTGTGGTGGCTGGATAATTGGAGTGGTAAAAGCAGTAGGGATTTAGAAAACGTTCTCCTCCTCATTAATCAGGATCAGTGTTCCCTCTGCTAATGATCCAGAGGAGACCTCACAGTCTCCAAGCCACTTTCCTCCCTTCCAGTTCCCCGCCCCTGCTTTCTAGGAAAACCTGTCTCTCAGTGCAATCAGTCTTTCTTCCTCTCTTGATCTCAAGTACCCCCGGTCACTGCGCTCTGCTTCACTGCCCTCTGGCACACACATGCACAGTCAGATGGGGGTTATGGGGGGTAGGGGTGGGGGTTGGGTGCAAATGGAGCAGAAATGTGCATCTGCGTGCCACATCTCGAGGAACACATCTCTTTCCTCTAGCTTTTTCAGAAGCAGACAGAGCCTAAAATGGGGACTTTAGGAAGTTGCTTTATTGTTTTCCATTGATGTGGAAATCTCGACACACCAACATCCCCAGCGGTCTTTTGGAGGGTGTTACCTTTAAGACCGGGAGCTCTGTGACATATTACTGTGAAAGACATTTGTCTGAATGTTTGGGAAGAGACGACCACCACATCAAACCATCCTGCATTACATAACACTGGAAATAGTTGCTCAAGTATCGTAAATGTAAGCTTTCCTCTCTCAATACACAGAACTTAGCGGATCAAACAGAAGTGTTTGAGTTCTACATCACTGTCAGCTTTGCCAAAGTTTAGCCTATTATAAGGGAAGGGCAATTGTTTATACTGCATGGAAACATGAGTTACATCACAGTCAGGTACAAAGAGTCTTTGTGTTCACAGATAGGATTTTCTCATGCAAGTGTTTGCTTCACCTAAATTTGTTACAACAACCTGACATATTGTACCATTTCCTCTGAAAACAACATTATCCTGTTCTATCAAAGAAACCTATGAGGTGCTCACAGACGCAATATCCAGGGCACTCTTGTCAGACCACAGCGTCGCTATTAAGCACTTTGTCAGACGCATTTGGGAAGTGCTTTCTACCAGGCTAATCCAATTGGCGAGATTGATTAGCAGTTAAAAGCCTTTCTTCCTTTGGTCGGAGAAATCTGTTCCAAATGCTGCCCAGTGGGCTAGCTTTAGCTTGGCTGGCCTGCCGGATCAGTTGATGCCAGGCCCACTTCCTGTGTAGGGTTTCACTGGGCGCGATCAATACTTGCCGACGCCTAATTGGATGAACACTGACACTCGCATTTCTTCTCGCTCCACTTTATGTACATGGGATGAAAGCTGGACGTGAGTTTGAACGGGTGTGCCTCAGCCGTTACAGTAGGTAATATACCAGCAGAGTTTATGGGAATGCAGTGTTGAAACAGGCTGCATCGTTTCTACGTAGGTGACAATTAGGTGAGTGTGGCGCTGGACAGTGATCTGGCATGTAACCTTGCATGTGCTGGACTGCAACCCAAGCCATCAGCTCCCACTCCATTATGTCCCAACACACAGACTGAAATCCTTTCTTACCACAAACAAACCATGATTCTTGAAGTCTTGCATAACCTCTGTTCTCCTCTCTCTTTTCTGCTTTCTCTGCCTGCGCGTCTGGACAGAATGACTAAGTGTGACGTAAAGAACTACTTGGAGAAGATCTATAATGTCCCTGTGGGGGTAGTCCGCACCAGGATACAGTTTGGTGAGTGTCTTCATCGCTTTGCACAAGCACCCACAAAGGCCCGATAACATTTACTGAACTTGGAGTGGCTGACACCACCTCATAAAAAGCCATCGCACCGCTGCCAGTGTTGATGTTCTCTCTCGGTTAAGGTCTGTTTGTATCAACGGTGTAATTGTCCGTTGGTCCGTTTGTGAGTTCAAAATGAAGTCCAAAAACAGTACCTTATGAAACTCGTTTTGATTCATTTGTGAAATGAATCCAACATATTTTTTAAAGGAATTATTTTCATTCTTTGAGGATGTCAAAAAGTCTTGTTTCCAGTTTATTAACTTGTGTTAAACACATCCTCAGAAAAGTTGCTGATCATTTTATTTTGGGGTCCAGATAATATCCACCCACACGGAACAACTGACATTACCATTATGACAGTAAAAGTTAGTGACGACTCCTTTCTGCTCTTGGTTTCCTGTATTGAAAGTGTTTTATTGGCCCCACCATAAATGCAGTGAGTACGAGTGTTTGAGCATTTAAAAAAAATAAAAGGCTCATGTTGCCTGAGTCACTGACCCTAAAGCAACAAAGAAAGCTGCTGGCGGAAAGAACATGACAAACACCATGATTACATATCTATGTAAAGACATGGAGTTCATCCAAACAGTTGGGAAAGAGTGGTGAAAACACTTGATTCATGGTATGCAATACCAAGCCACAAACATTTCATCCAAATTAAAATCCTAAAGTTGTACTGCAGCTGTTGTGAGTAAATCGAGCAAATGTTGTGCACTCGCCCACGCCGTCATTCAGTCTTACAATAGCACAGGCACAGTGTCAATAAATAAACCATCAAATCCAATGTAATTATTAATATTATATTTACATGTTAGCCAAAACATGTCATTTTACAACTGTTTCTAACATCGGAAATAAGTGCTACGATTTGATTTTGAAGAAAGTCCAACTGCTCAGAATTTTGTCAAAATATTCCTGAAAACTATAGTATCGCTGTCTTTTCATACCAGATTGTTATTCCCTCTAGGATTATTTTAAAATACTATAGGTCAATTTGTAACTCAAAACTTGTGATGCGAGAATCTTGCGGCCGGGTATCAAACCCAAACATGCATTTAATTGAATGTTTTGAAACAGTTATAGACGGAAGATATTATTGTTGGAGGTAACGTTTGAACCGACCAGAGTGTGAGCTTGTGTTTATGCAGTTTTTCTCCCAGATGATATTATTGTGCATATGAGGGATATTTCCACCATAATCCTAAAGCACATATCCACCCTAATACTCTTTCAGTTGGTTGACAGTTTTGCAAATTCGATTTTGTTTGTCATGTATAGAGTTCACAGAAAGAGTGTTTTAGGAAGCATAAAGTCTAATTGGTTCTGTTTTGGAGACTCAGCGGTGGTTAGTGGCGATTAGCAATTTCAGCTTACGACGTAGACGGTCTTCCCATTGACATGTAGCAGCGGGAGTGTTTTCCAGCGGCTAGTTGCGGTAGTGGTTAGCGTGCCTGGCTCTCCTTTCCCCCTAACACACACAGCTGCTTATCTGACAATCTGCTGCTGCAGCACTCCAGCCTCCAGCTGTCCCAGGACACCCCACACTCCCTCCACACAAACACATACTATTCACTTGCAGGCTTGCCACTTCAGGACCCCAAATGCTTCGTACCCTCCCTCACTCATCCCAAATCCCTGCTTTTGCCACTTTTCAAGAATGAGTTTGAAGCCAAAACCAGTGTTATATCATTGATTTAATAATCCTCTTGACATTTAAAGACTGGGGAAAACAGCCGAAGTTTGCACGAACTGAGTGCTTCATTTCTAGGAATCTGCAATTTCATGGCAGAACAGGACAGAGGACAATTGGTAGCTGGAAGTTGAGGAGATGCTGAGCCTGTTTTTTTTTTTTTTTTTGCTGCGCCTGAAGGGCCAAGAGGAGCCCCCTCTACCTCTGGAGGAGACACGTGTAGGAGGGAGGAGGAGGAGGAGGAGGAGGAGAAGGAGGGGGACGAGGAAAGAGGTGCCTAGGTTAGCCTAGCCTACAGCGTGGAGAACCAATTAACAGTGTTTATTGGGGTTGGGTCATTAGAAGCTTGGGGGAAAAGGAAAGCCCCTCTGTAGAGCTGGTGGAAGAAAAGCAGCGCATATCGGGGTAGGGGTGTGCGGTGGGCTTTGAGGAGAAATGGTGGTGTAGGGCCCCCGGTTATCCCGAGGTGCGTCAGAAAAGGTATCCCTGTCTGCGTCACGGGTTCCACTCCATTGGCAGTGTAAAGACGGGAACAGGCTGAGGAGAGTAAGGGGCGCAAACAACCCTTTCTTCCCTCCATGTGAGGCAGGGGTATTTTGGAAGGAGTTGCCATGGTTACCCCTCCGGTCTGGGATTTGTAACGTGATAGCTGGCTGCCAAACCGCAATCTCAAAGTGGGAGAAATTGTGCTTGCGTTAGCGAGTGTTGTATGAAAGCTCTTTCTGTGTGGCTATATGTAAGGAAGGGGGCTGCACGAACCCTTGTGTCTCTCCGAGGTGGGCAGCTGTGCACGTGCGACCATGCCTCATGCCGTTTAAGAGGGACCAGGTCAGGGTCTCACCTTGGTCCTTCAAAGGTTGGAGCATTTCCCTGTGGATTTCCTCCGTAACTTCATCACAAGTGTGCGCCCTCTCGCACACGCAGACGTACACACATACACACACCGGCACATACACTTTGTTACCTCTGTCTCCCACCCACACAGGGGCCTCCACTTAGCCAGGGTGGTGTGGAGGCGGAGTGGGGTGGGGGGTGGGGGGTGTTTTACAACCCTGCTCAGGGCTTTCCCTGAGCAGTGGGCTGCCTGGCTAGTGATTACTAGCTACATGTACCACACACACATAGACATGCACAGACAGACGCACACACACACTCACTCACTCACAAATGACTCATTACAGCGGAATGTTTCCCTTGTTTTTCAGGTCATAAACCGTTCCCATGGCAATGGCAGTTTCTCAGAGGGGCTGTTGACTTGACCACCAGGGTCTCATTGAGATTAGAGTCCTTAGACAGAGATAAACCATCTGATGCTCTGGTCATTGTATCCATCGCTGATATGAGTTTTTGTTGCATTGTAAACATTTAGATGTAATTAGTGTTTAAATGTGAAGGTGAGAATATATATGTGCGTGGGTTTTTGAAGCCAAGCCTCAAGCCTGCGTGCTTGCGCGTGCACACACACACACACACACACACACACACACACACACACACACACACACACACACACACACACACACAC
>JASSRZ010000080.1:16425824-16435879 GCA_032164315.1 Malacoctenus gilli
GTGTGTGTGTGTGTGTGTGTGTGTGTGTGTGTGTGTGTGTGTGTGTGTGTGTGTGTGTGTGTGTGTGTGTCTTTGTGGGGCTGCGAGTGAGTGCATGTGTGTACGTGTAGGTTTCATAAGAGCTCAGTGGAGGGAGAACATGAATTATAGAGAGCAGAGCAGGGTCCTAACCATCCTGTTTGGAATCTCACACGCAAACCTTTCTTTTTTTTTAACTGGTTGCCTTAATGGAGGCTCAAAGTTGTTTCTTTCACACGTTTAACTCATGACGCCCAATTCAGCTCGTATGTTGGGACCTTTAATGAGAATGCAGTAGTTGTGCTTTGCCGATAATTCCTTTTTTTGTTGTGAAAGTTAATCACATCAAATACAAAGAACATTGGAACAAAATATATAACTTTAGGGACTGATGCTTGCAAAGATAGTAAAATACCCAATGAAACAAATGGACAGCAGAGTTCTGATGTGGTCATATCTGCAAGTTGTTGCTCTCGATCAAAGTCATGTATAAGAATGCGGTTAGGGTTTTATTCAGACTGGTGTTTTCAAGTGTCTCCTTCAATCCTAAAAGCCTTTTAAATGTACAAAGTTTTCATAATGTTGACAGAAATTCCTCTGTTGGACACACCAACCAAATTTTGCTGCGAGCTCGTTACCTGTTTCATCTTGTCTCTTGGTCTGTGCTGCTCCTGAGGGCCATGTGATGTCTGAGCCCACGTGTGACTGCAGCAGGTCATTGTCCACTGACTGTCTTGGCACCTCCTCAGTAGCATAAAAATACATCCCAAAAAGACCAAAACTAGTTGAATGGCGTTCAGCTATGACCAATAACTTGAAGTCAATTTCACAGATATCTTCAAATACACGTTGTGTTGACGTTAACAAAAACAAAGACTGAGTTGGTCTATGTTTACATTGTCTCATCAAGTTTTTGGCATCATGCTCTGCCTCCTGTAACCTTTCCAGACCTCACTGCCATCTTCACCAAACTGAATTTTATAAAAGTTGGCATGTTCAATTTTGTTCTTATTTGTTGCATGTGTGAAAGGAAAATTCCATTCAGTGTCTAGACCTGTGTTATAAGAGACAAAACCTTCATTTTATCTCTCTTTGCAGCATCTTCTCTCCTCACCCTCATTTCCTCCTGCATTTCCTCCTGCTTCCCCCTATTTAGATAGCCACAGTCACACACACATACCTTCACGCGAGCACACACAAATGCGAACAGACATACACAAGCATGCATGCTCGTAACCTTTTCTTGATTACCCCTGACCTCTTGACCTGTAATGACACAGCTGCAACTTTGATCAGCCAATCAGCATGCGGCGCCACCCATGTTCTCACAGGGGCTGCCACTGGCCTGATAAAGCCCTCTGATAGGCCCCTGCTGATGCATTTCCTGTTTTGGTATGCTTCTTCGTTTTTTATTTTCTCCACCAGCTGGTCCCCGCATTCCTCGGAGTCGGGGAGGGGGGGGGCAGGGGCATTGCCTGGATGTTTATGTTCATGTGCATGTAGGGGTGAGTGTGTTTTTGTGCAAGGGTCTATATGTGTGTTTGTGTGTTTGGTAGCCTAGATAGTTGGGTCGAGAGCTAGGAAGGGGGGTGGGGTCGGTGAGGGATGCTTGAAATTGGGGGGGAGGGCCTGTCGGGGTTGTTTACATGTGTTGGCAAAAGAGAAATGGGGTACATTGTGGGGGTTGCGGGGTAAATGACATACATTGAAGGGATAATGATAGTGAACAGCTGTTTATGTTTATGTTTGTGTGGGTGCCAGCGTTTGAGGGGGTGGACAGTGAAGATTTAGGTGTGATTTGGCTCAAAGGTATGGAGGATGCACGGCTGTCTAATACCGGTAGTGATGTGATTTACTGCTTGTTAGTCATTATTGCTGTAATGAACAGATTTGTTGTGCTGTCCTTGACTGTTGTTGTTATTGTTGAAGTGATTCGAATGTCCAGTTCCAGAGCAGATGGATGTAGACATCTTTGTGGGTGGCTGGGTGTGTATTTAGGTGGTGATGATCTTTTTCTGAGTGCTCTGTTACCAGGAGCACATGTCTCCAGTAGCAGGCTGGGAGCAGACATGCCCAGACATGAGCAGTACGTGCGCACATACACTCGCGTGCACGCGCTCGCACACTCACACGGACACACTTTCTCAGTCACACCCTCTGTTTGTCTCCGGGCAGAAGTATGTGGCTATGTATCACTGGACGCCCTGCACCAGTCTGTCAGAGGGTCCCAGCGATGGATGTTAAGTGTGTCTGCATGAACACCAGAGGCGGTGTTCACCCACCTGCCTCACACCTGCTCTGTGGCACAGAGCGCAGCGTGCTACAATTTGAATTTACTCTTGCCTTTAGTCGATGTGTCAGTATGCTGTCCAAATGTTGTCCCAATGTAGCTGTAATCATAAAAAAAATGACAAAAGGATTTATATTTATTCTTTGAGGACATGCATTTATCAAACTTGTAACTGACTATTGCTGCCACTACAATAGCAGACTTTAACCCAATGCTTGCATCAAGCACTGGCAGAACTCTCATTATGGGTAAATGGTAAAGCAGTTTTAACTAGTATCTCTAAATGCATATAAATTTCATGATTTCGCATAAAACACATTGCACTAAGCAGACCTTGAATTCACAATGTTTAATCTCAATGCAATAACAGTGTAGGATTAACTTTAAAATAAAACCCTTTTTGCATTGTTGCATTGGGGATTTCACATAATGATAATTGATTTATGTCCTGCAATATATGTCACGTGCACACGTGTGCCCTCCAGTTTGTTAAAAAAAAAAGTCATGTCATAGTCGTGTGCACCAGCGGTTACAGTTGTCACACACATTAATCAACATGAATTAGACTGAGACTCGCACAAACATAGGCTGCTGCTGGCCAGAGCTGACCAAGTTATTTAACAGTTGCCGGGCTGAGGAGGAGCTGTCGTTGTAATTGGAGGGAGGGCCGGGGTCGTGACCCTGAATGAACCCACAGCAGCATGCACTTGGCGAGTGGCCGACTCTCACTGCAGGTCATCTTCCACAGACAGAGTTGATTTCACTTCACAGGAGTTGCTCTGCTCAATGAGGGAAGCCTCTTGTGTTAGACAGGACTATCATTTTTCCCCTTGACATCCTAACAATTAAAAAAGAGCAATGTGAATTGACTTTACTCTTCATTTCACGTTTCTTTTAGGGGTTTTTTCTGATTTGGTTTAGTCTGAGTTAAAATTGAGCAGAACAGTGCGTGTGTGTGCCTGTCTGTGTGTCTGAGATAAAGTGAGAGTAAATGTGTGGCCCACCCAGGAGCTATTTACAATCATCAGGCCACATCTCTTCTGCCCTCTTCCATTGCCTTTCCTGCCTCTCCTAGTTTCTTCCCTGTAATTACCAATAAAATAACACAGTTTTATGTTATGTAATATTACGCCGAGAAACTTCGGACTCGCTCTCCACCGTACGGCCGCAATCTCATCTTTTATTGGTCGGCGTACAACATGAGTTTGCCATTAAAGCGTTGTTCAAAGCAGCAATCATCAGTGTTTGGTATTACAAATCAAACTTTACATCTTTTTCATAATTGATGTGGCCTGGCAACACAGTCGGACCATTTTGTTACAAGAGTTGAATAATCAGATTTCATGTGTCAGTAAAACCAAACTGAAATGTAGCCGCTAACTCATTTTGACTGCGTCTTGCTTGTAGAATTATATTCTTGCTCAAGTAATTGGTACGACAATAAAGCGGCAAAGATATCAGAGATATTTCATTGTTTTATTGTCCTGTTTTTTGACAGAAAGGAAAAATACAGAAAGCGAGTTTTGATAATCTTCACAGATTTTACTGCATCTAACAAGAACTCACTGGAAAGAAAATTCTGATTTTATTTTATTTTTTCCAGGTGGCCAATCCACTGTGTTTAAATCACCTTCTGCATGTTGCTGAAGTTTCTCATTTAAAGGAAATAACCTCTGTCAAGAGTTTTGGAAATTTAAAAAAAAACTTTTCTTCTTTTTGTCTGTTTGGCTGGACAGATAACGGCACGATGATTTAGGGCTAGCACGGTAAATCGAGGCAACGCGAAGGGGCACTTTGTCAGAACAGGGAGCGTTTTCTCTACTAAGTAGGAAAAAAGCTCCGAAAACATTCACAGGATCACGCTGTTCATTGCTGCGTTATTTTTTCATATGATTTTATGGGTGCTTGGAGACAGATTTTGACATTGGATAGCCAGCAGTTACTCATGCTTGGAAAGGCCAGCAAAACAAAATGAACTGAAGGCAAAATGCAACCTAAACTGATCAGTACAGTCAGCTATGTCTTCTCGAAGTGCTATGACAACCAGTGATGCTAAATCACAGCAAAAACCACAGACGAGTTCACAGTGCATAGGTCAGCCTAAAGGAACTGTGTGTTGTTTTTTTGTAACCCCCCCCCGTACTTCTTGGCCGCCGACAGAATCTGTAGTCTTGCAGGATGACAAGTTGCCAAAATGCTGTCCAATAAACAAGTAACTTATGAGTTCATCTGACTTTTGTTTACAAGCCCCGGTTCACTTGTAATGGGGCAGCGAGAACTTAAATGAACCGAAAAGAAGAATGCAGGAGCGTTTTATCTGTGGTTGCGAGACTAAAGAAAACAGACCCACAAAGGTGTGATCACACCTTTAAAATTACCGTGCGCATGCGAACGCTGGAGTCTTCCCGCGAGCACTGCACGTAACCTCCATTAGCTGGTCAAGTGTAGCTGGAACAGCGCTAGGAAATTGTTGCTGTTTTTTTAACTAGCAACCCGGAGCTTCAGGTGTCAATGTGTTTAGCTGTTGGAGGTGCAGAAAAAGAGCAGCGTGTGTGCCCAGTCAGCGGAGATGAATTAAGTCTGTGGGCACACATGGACTCGCACATCTATATTCCACACACCCGGCGCAGGGGGCGGGCGGAGGGGGAAGGGGGGGGGGCCTCCGCTTTAATCCCGGTAACCTCACCACTGAGGTCTCTCCCACTGCAGCCTGCCAGGCTCGCCTACCATGTGGTCAAAGAGGATTGTACCACAACGTGAACACTTCTGCTCGCTACTACGAGCACCCTTGATGCCTCTGCGCCTTGCTGCAGTTTACCACACCACACCACAGCGCCACGCGGCCGCTGCAGCCACACGAGCCGCAGCCTCCTGAGATTTTTTTCACCGCGTCGTCAACACCTCCACATCACTGCGTTCAGCCCAGATTCGTTTCGACTTTAATGGCACCCAGCAACGTGTAGTTGTTTGTTGACCGGGCGTTGTCTTTTGATGCTTATTGGGTTGTATTTCATTGAATAAGGGTGTTTGTATTTCACCCAAAAAACCTTTAGAGGCCAGTGAGAAGGGTCCTTCATTATTGCTTCAAACTTTCTAAAGTTTTTGTATGGTTCTTTTAGCTGCTTCATTTGCGTTTCTTCCCCCAATTCGAGTAAATGTGAACATCCAAGAAGTGGCTGTCCTTGCCCTCTCCGGCCCCCAGCCACATCTCATTCAGCTCCAGAATAACTCCCGCTGCTCGCGGTTTCGAAAGCAAACGGTTTCATCCGAAGCTGTAAAACGGTGGTACAGCGTGTTTTCTGATGAATTTGATTTTCACGTTTATTCAGATTATCTGAATGGAAGTCACCATCTGACCTGGAGAGCGGTTTTACATCTGTCGAGTAGTAAAATGTTACTCCAAGCTTCTTTTATTTCAGAGGACATAAAATCCGATACCCCGAAGGCCATGCTGTGGATTGGAAATATTGGAAAATGAAGTCAAGCTTACTACAGCAGGACTGACTAACCATCAATGAAATATCCCCCCCCCTCCCCCCCCAACCAAATTTGTAGTGTAACTTTTCTCTGGGAAATCAGCTCGTTCGGCAGCATCTGGGAACTAATGTGAATCTCACGTGTCACCTTGTGACGCCCGGCCTTCGTCCGGTTCAGTTCATTCATGTTCTGTATGTTTTTGCTGTCAGAGCAGCAGGTTGAATCGGGCTTTTGTGCCCTCGGCTGGTGACTTTGCCATAATGTTCTATTCAGCCCCAGGTCGGAAAAGCACAGTGCACTGGCACCTTCCTGTTTTCATCAGAGACATTTTAACACATCAGGCCCGGACAACTATGGCTTTCATATTTCATACTTAAATCCTAGCTTATGAATAATAAATAACCCAACCCCTTCACATTTTTCCTGTATCGATTTCACATGTATTCCAAGGTTGACTTTGGTCTTTTCCTTCTGCTTTTTTTCCCTTTTTCTTCTCCTGAGGGAAAATTCTCACACATACAAACACACAAACGCCCACGCCGAAGCTTTTTCTTCCCTTCCAGCTGTTTTCGAGTCCTGAGTGCTCGCTCAGTTTGTCGTAGATCAGAAGGAAAGGTCAATCTGATTGAATACAGTTGTTCTTTGTGTGTCTCTTTTCCATCTCTCACCTGGTCTTCTCTCTTTTCACTCTCCTCTTTCCGTCTTTCCCTCAGGGACGGCAAACAGGATTACCGGGCTTGTGTGTGACTCTCTTGTATCCACATGTGCGCGCACACACGCGCACACTCTTGCACGCACGCACGCAGACACCCATGCATGATTTGGGGACATTTCACAATTTTGGTACATTTGTGCCCGGGAGGGTTACACTAACTACACGCAGGCACTTTGGTTTCTCCTGAATGGAACTGCTAAGAAAACAATAAGTAGACCCCAGTTGTTTTCCCAAATTTGACAGCTGTCCTCGATCAACCGCTTAAAAGTCTGACAGTGGTCCCACAATATGACACAGGGCAGACCGACACGCTAAATGCACACTCCTGACCTCTGCCCACCCCCCAGCTCCTTATCCTTCTGTTCCTATTGAGGGGGAAACTGTGGGTGTAATGGGTTGTTCATGTGCGTAAGAGGCGTGTGTTTACATTGCGAGCAGTGTGGGGCCACTTCCCAGTATTCCTGGATGGCAGCTTGATTCAATTGGGAACATGGTGAAGATGATGGCAGAGTGAGGGAAAATATCCACCGCTTCAGTTTGTCATCTAGGAAGCACAGCGGGTACCAGAAAGTGAAGGTTTGGAGACACAGAGTGCCTCGCTGTCTGTCTCCACGTTTGTCCTTCTTGGCCAGGCCTCGGCCTTCTCCATTAATCACTCAATATGTACTCATACACACTCTCCCTCTCACACACACAAATACACAGACAGACACACACACACACACACACACACACACACAGGAAAGATCATTTTAGCTCGGTGCTGAAGGGGATGGAAGAGGACGCGGGCTCTGCCTCGGCTGTGCTCTGATGTATATCTTTCAAAGTAAAATATAAATGTGCTGTCCGCCAGCTTTCTCTCATTGCGGAAATGTGTCCAGCAGACATTTGACACACACATGCACACACACAGAGGGTGCGGCTCCCTGCCAACAATAAGACTTGTTTAACGAGTCTCAGCGCTTTGTTGATTTCAATCTTGGGGCTTTGTTGTTTTTGTGAATCGCGCTCTCTGAGGTCAGTATTAATCTTCCCAGTGTGTATACATAAGGTGTCCAGGGCTGCGGTGTGTAACTGGGAATTGTCATGCGACAAGGTTTTGGTTCACGTTGGGTGAAGTCTTGTTTGGTTCGCCGCTTCATAGCTCATGTCGTTGCCAGGTCTGGTGTTTATAGCGCCGAGGTAGACCCTTTTGGTCCGTTACCCCAATTTACCTCTTGATCCTCTCCCAGTCACTTCCTCTCATCCGCTGCCCCCATCCTTCTCCCAGCCACCTCCTCCTCCTCCTCCTCCTCCTCCTGACTCCTCCTCTTACTCGAGCAGCAAACTTCCTCTGGCCTGAGTGTTTATATTCTGGAGTCCATATTCCTCGATGGCAGCGGGTACAGATAGAGACCTGGGGCCTTGGCTGTGCCATTCATTTCCAGGTGCTCATTTGGTTTGCCTGCCGCCTGCTCATGTTGAACCAAACCTTCTCCTGACTTAGTCGTCGTTTCTTTCTGCATCGGCACACTCACTGGAAAACCTGCGATGGCTTCCCTGCTCATGTTAATGGAACAAAGTGGCTTTGTTTGAGGGAGTTGGACATGTTTTCTTCACTTTGTTGGTTTTGAATTTTTAAAAAAATCATACCTCATTAGAACTAAACATCCTGAATAAGTTGTGTTTTGTTGTGTCGGACTGATGCAGGGTTGTGATTGGACACGTCAGGCTTGATGTCATATTTCATATGATTTGTGTGATATCAGAATGTCAGACAAGTAGAATGGAATTTCAACATTTATACAACAGTTGTGTTCCAGGTTTATGTATTTCAAGTGTTTGAAATTTTTGTGTACCAAACTTAAACTCAGATCCTCCAAACACCAGGTGGTAAATTACATCTTGTCCTATTTTGTTTTGCTGTGTTGTAATAAAGATTCGTCTGCTTTTGTGTTGCCACAACCTTCCCAACAAACCACTGAACACATGCCAGCGTGCACAATAACACCCAAGACTCCCCTCTGTAGGTGTTTCCTCCAGCAGTTTTGACAGTAGATCCAAGCCAGCTTCCACTGTGCGAACTTCATGTCGTCTCCCCCTTTGGGAATTAAACCATGCTATGTGGTAATTATATGCATGTTTCTCTTGGTATTTTGGGGGTTGGAGACAGACAAAGTCACATCAGAGCCAGACCATTCCTTTACGCCTACACACTGACCCCAAACAAAATATCTCGCATATTTAAGCAGAATACTTGATTGACAATCGTACTCATTGAAGCTATTCATTTTATGGTGATATAAAAAAGAAAGTTTATGAGATTCATAATGACATCTGTCTATCATTATGAAGTGGAAGCCAGCGCGTTGTGAACTACATCGGAGATGCTCCGTCACGTTGGGAAACAACAGCGAGCGTGAACAGTTTGCTTGAAATCCGAGCAGACAGTCGAGAAAACTTTAAAGTGCATCGTCTGCCGTTATAATCAAGCTTCGAAGAGGCTCTAATAACTTAAAGATGGGGACCGACTGACTCCAGTGGCGACTGATAACAGTGAATTCTTGTTGCCAGGTGTCCATGGGCGAGGCTGAGAGGGATAGGCTATAGATATGTGTGCATGCCTGCACCCACTGACCCGTTATTTTTTTCCCCTTGTGTTTGTACGTGCGTGCAAGCGTGCTCGTGTGTGTTTGTGCGTGTGCGTGCGTGTGTGTGCGGACTGTACTGTACTCCACGGCGGCCTGACACAGACTACAGTTGGGCCAGTGGTGCATTAGCCATGGCTAGAGATGGGCTGGTATGGAATAAATAATGGATACCATCCTCTCCCTCTGAATAAATCAAGACCAGAGAAATGGAGAGAGATGAGAGATTAAATGTGGGGGAGAGTTAGAGAAATTGAATACCAGAGAGAAGGAGCACGTTTGTCTAACTGCGAGAGAAACATAAAGGCAGAAACGTTGTCCTGAATTTCCAACTCGCATCTCACTTTTTAAAGGCAAGGAATTAACTCAAGGAAGGTGCAGTTTGATCTGTCTTTTGTTGCGCAGGAAGAGGTTTTGTTAGGACTATTTTTAGAAGAGAATCAATCATTTTATTGCGGCTCATTCTCTCCCATCTCTCCTTTTTTCTCTCCCCATCAGGCGCAGGGCCAAACGTTCACCTTCCCTGACATTTTCCCAGAAAAGGACCGGACGCTGGAGGAGGGCTCGATGGAAGAGCTGCAGGAGAAGTTCATGGAGGACGAGAAGCAGAGGCAGAAATCCGACCCCAGGAGAGGAGGGGTCACCGAGTGGTTCGGACTCTGAGACAGCCCGCCGACCGCGATCTGCGTGTGCTAAGGTGCACGGGGGTGTGTCATTGGGAGCGGCGCGCGTTGATTTACAACGCGACTGTTGTGATGTCACTTCTACTTCTGTAGGAAACACAAGTGTGGAGTAAAGAAGAATGAGCATGTGTGTGGGGGATTGCAGACATGTGTTCAGTGTGTGTGTGTGTGTGCGTCTGTGTGTGTGTGTGTGTGTGTGTGTGTGTGTGTGTGTGTGTGTGTGTGTGTGTGTGTGTGTGTGTGTG
>JASSRZ010000080.1:16436782-16448937 GCA_032164315.1 Malacoctenus gilli
TGTGTGTGTGTGTGTGTGTGTGTGTGTGTGTGTGTGTGTGTGTGTGTGTGTGTGTGTGTGTGTGTGTGTCTTTGTGTGCGCGCCTCACAGGCGGGAAGTGTCTCTGTCAAATTGTAAGTGCTTTTTAAAAACGATTAAAATGGTCATTTGTCCAAAAGAGCTCCGCTTGTTTGCTCTCCTTGCTTGATCCCTCTCAACCGCTGCGGCGCTGAAAAAAAACAGCAAAAAAAACTGGCACTTGGAGATGCTGTTTGCCACACAAGCTGGCCTGAGCAAGTGCCAGCGTGGTCTGGTAGCTGTTTTGACAAAGTAATGATCTGTGATTGAATCGGGCCAGTGGAGGACTGAGCGCTCTTACGGTAATAAAGCCCATAAAGGGGAGGGGCCTCTCCCGGGCTCGCTCAGACCCTCCATTATGCTGAGAGGCCAAGGTTACAGTAAGTGTCCCCCAGCCGTGACCACTAATGCTGGCTGGCCGATACAAAGGTCCAGTCCCCGACCTCACCCAGCCAACTCATCTATCACTAAGGAGAATGTCAATATTGATCCTGTTGGCCCATTGTCTGCTGCCTGGAACAACTCGCCCCCTGCGTCGCTATAAAGCAATCTGATTTGGAACAAAACAAGCCCGCCCCGCTCCTCTCTGCGCCGCTTCGTTCTCACTTTTTCACTTTTCTTTTCTCAGCGCTTTGGTTTTCCTCCTTCCCAGTCTGGACCTTGAGTGAAAAATCTGCTTTGCCGGCTGCGAAGGAGACCAAATTTGTTTTCCTCTCTCCCCTCCTGCTCTGAACGGACCCCACACGAAAGTTGGGAAATCAAGTTCTGGCGTTTGCCAAGCGATAATCTGTCCCTGTTGTCTTCTTGTTCTTTGTCACGGGGATACCCTGTTCCTTCTGAAATCAGATGCACACGCGCAAATGTACCTACCACAATCCTCTCTCTTTTTATTGTTAAGCTGGCCTTGAGGTGCTGATATTAAATCTCTGTTTAGGGCCTGCTGACAGTGGTGGATATGTAGTGGTTTGGATCCATTTTATAGTGTGCGGAGCGCATTGAGACAAACTTGGTTAATGAGCTCATGTCTAGCGCGCACAGTGAAATGTCTCTGAGTCATTTTAGCTCTTTATAAATAACAAGTAAACAGGAAAAAGGAATTAACTGATGAATAGAGAAAAGAAAGACACATTCGGTTGCTCAAACAATAGATGGAGACATAGTCAGCGAATGAGAGCGAGGCGTACAACAACAGTTCTCAGGGTGGTGGAATTTTCAGCGTTCTAATGTGTTTGCTCATGTGAATAATTTTCACATTATAACGTGAAATATTCAAATCAGTAGAAAACTGCTACTTGAGCTGAGGGAGCTTATACTGTGATCTTAAAGTGGTTGCATCTGTGGCCGAAATCTGCCAAAGCTGGAAACATTGTTTGGACGCGAATCAAAGAAATGATTGTTTTTGTTTCCAGAAAAACACGGAGTCGAAATGCAACATTTATGTTGCAACTTCTGAGGGGTAAATAAATTCCATTTATATAGTTTTGAGTCGTTTCCTCCTCGGCCGCTCGCACACATGGGCCACAGATGATGCTGCATCATCCTGACGAGGGCTCGAGGTTCTTCAGGTGGGTCCCTGCGTTGCAGCGCTGAGAGCAGCGAGGACTGTATGGAAAACCGAGCATGACTTCATTCAAGCTGTGAGAAAAAATGGTCCAACATGTCCATATTTTAAACTTCTCCGAGACTCCCACGTCTTCGATCAGCTCCAGACAATCTGTCCTGCATCAGACTCAGATGACCCCGGGTCTCTTTTGTGAAACTTACACGTGTTCTTTACTTCTGGTGAAGTTCACAATCAAAAGTATGAAATAAGTTTTGTCTCAAGTACAAGAAAGGTTTTGACTCTGTTCTGCACTCGTGTAAAAAAGAAACAACAAAAAAAGAGGATTTACCCTCAGTTTTTTTCAAGCACTTTCACCAGCTGTTTTAAAATAATGACTCCAAACATGCTTCCTCAATCAGTGTTTCCTAACTTGGGGTCCAGGAGGGTCCAGAGATCCACAGAAGGGGCCCGAGGCTTTGCCTGCTCCGAGTTTGACCAATTGACTTATGGAAGTTTAAAAAAAAAAATAAAAAAATTGCTAGAACAGAGAGCACACCTGTGAAACTGCTTTTGTTTTTTGAAAGCTTCTGTTCATCTATGTTTGTGTGAGAGTGTGCTTCTAGGTTTGTTTGGCTTCACTGCAATGTTTCGGAAAGTCAGGGGGTCCGCGGGCACATTCGGGGGTTCCGTTTGAAAGGAAAAGGTTGAGGAACAAAACAAAAGAGCAAATTAGAGGTACGTTATCGTTTCCCTGTGGTAATTTAAACCAGTATTTGCACTTTGTTGCCTCCCCTGTCTGCTGAGGTGGAGAGGACTGTAACTTATTACCAGGATCGGATGTTTCAGTGTTATTTCCTGGGATTTTTGCCAAAATACAAAAAGCAGAGAGGGACTGACTTAGGACATTGAAATTGCACGAGTCAGTGTCTTACCTTTTAAACCTAAACACAACTTAGGGAACTTGTGAATGGTTTCATTCTAAACTGACAGATCGCAGCGGTGAACGGAGAAGAATAAAATCAATAGTGTCAATGATGCAATGTTAGCAGAGGAGCCACAGTTTATGTAAGCGGGTTGCTGCTAAAGCAGCTCAGACCAGTCTCTGCTGGCAGATACTGGCGAGGTTGCCGTCTCCTGCGGAGGGCCTGAACTAAGTTACACAGCTAAGTGCAGACTCAACACTGTTTCTAAATCTTTTCCTCATTGAAGTCCCCCCCCCCCTTCGGCACCCCCACCTCCACCCCCCGTATGGCCAAATCTGTCTGCACTGTAAATATACTGCAGCAACTTCTCTGCTGTAAAAATGACTGCTAAATAGCTTCAAAGACCTTTTTGGTGCCTGAGCTACACCACCACCACCCCCTTCCCCCACTCCCACCCCCCACCCCCTTCTTCCATGTTCTCCCACTGCCTCTCTCTTCTCTTCATACCCAATAAAAAGCTGCGAGCACAATGCATCTCCCCCCCTGTCCGGCCCTGTCCGTGCAGCTGGCAGCCATTTCCCTGTTTGTTTATACAGTGTTCTCCTTGTCTGTCAGATGATGCAGTGTGGTTGGAGTGTGAAGAAAGGGAAGGATGGAGCTATGTGGCGAAACCGGCCTCGCACTTCCTATTTCAGCTGAACTCGGGATGACTGGAGGCAGCCTCCAGATTTATGGGGATCTATATGTCCTGAACAAGTTGCGTCGTATATTGTAATGCACCGCACGTCGTGCAGTTGCGGAGGGGGGGGGGGGGGGAGGCTGATATGTGCGTGCGAGATGCAGAAAGCTGGCGGAAGGACGGGGTGCGGGAGAAAGTGAAGACAGTGAAGTGAGTGAAAAAGAGATGACATCACTGAGAAAATGCTGAGCTGGATTTAAGGGCTACTGGATGAAAGAGGTCTGATCCCACCATGCACCATCTCTCTCCCTCCCTCTCTCCCTCTGTCTCTCTCTCTCTCTCTCTCTCTCTCTCTCTCTCCTGAGATGTACAGTGCAGATCGTGTTCCCATCCCTACACGGGTAGTTAATGGAAGGGGGGTTGAATATTTTAAACAGCCCTTCACTCTCCTCCTCTTTCTCCTTACTCCTCTCTCGTTCCCCCTCTTTTTCTTTTTTTTTTTCTTCTTCCCTTGCTCGGTTGTGCATTAGTCAAGTGCACACATGACCCTGTTTCTGCTACTGCAGTCCACATTTGGAATCGGCATGACATCATGCTGTATTTTGGGGATGAGTGGCGTTATAGTTAGTGTCCTCCCTGACTCTCTATAGCCTCCCCAGGGTGCGAGATCTCCTCCGTTGCCGGCCATAGTACTTGCAAGCCAGAGCCTCTGCCTACAGATGCCCCACTACGTCCTGTAGCTGTTGAGAAATGTAGATCAAGCATCTCACAGCACCGCTGCTGATAAGGTAGCCTAATCTTGTCATTATGTGCTCATTAGGGCAGTGCCATGAGCGGACGGCGGCGCATGATTGTATGCGTGGAAGAAAAAAGGAGCTCTTCATAAAGATTGTAATCTTCCTTGACTAATAACAAAGGAAGGTTTAAACTGAACGCTTTGTGACATACATTTACACAATGCCTCGCCAACTGTCTGTAAAATTACACACACTCATATAGTTATACAATTACTACCCCTATCAGCCTTCTAGTGCAGACGCACAGACTCCCACACACTCACACTTGTGTTCACTAAGACAACCGGGGTTGCCTGCTGAGGATTCTGACGGCCTCTCTTGGACTCGGGCCATGAAACATTCCTCCTTCCCCAGGTTGCCATTGGTTCATCTGAGCTCAGCCAGTGCACTCTGTCACCCCATAAGTGTGTGCATATATGCTTGTGAGTGTGTTTGTTTCAGTGTGAGTCTGTGCACCAAACGCACCCTGACATTACGGAAAAACAAAGAAAAGTCACAAACCCTCACGTCTTCCGTTTTTCCGAGAAAGAGCGACGCATACATACAGACACACGCGCTCGCGCACACACACACACACACATACCCGTAGTGCTTGTGTTCAAGGCTTCTTGTGAACCGCTCACACAGGCAGAAAATGTACCCTGATATGGCCCCTTGGTGTATATACGGTCATACTGTACTCACATCTATACGCATGTTGGCCCCGAGCCAGGAGCAACAACTGAGGGAGTAGACTGCAGAAAACATGTAGACCGCCTGTTTATTGTTGCTTCGATTACAAGAAATCTGTGTGCATTACAATTAGACGACGACTCTCTGATATCAGGACGGCAGGACAGCTTATTTTTCTGCTGTCAGGACACGGAGATTTCGGCACACAGCTCGGCGTTTTTGTGAACAAATTCTGTCCTCACCCTGTTGATAAACATGCTGATGGCACGGAAATGAATTCCCTGATACTCTGGAATATCACAGCACTTCATAAAAAGATATCCCCACGTACATTAACAACGTGCACTTCACAAACTGGAGTGGTTTGATCAAAACAAACTGCAACACACGTTTTCTTTCCAACACTTTTTAAATATTCACACATTCTTCAGTGGTTGCAAGACTTTTAAACGAATTGTCATGGCACATTTTGAAAATGTGTCTTTTGACTTACCGGATTAAATCGATGGCAAACAAATGAAAGATCAGTTGTGATAAACTGATAAAGTGCAGGAGAAATATACTCCTTCGCTTGAATAATTGTTTTCCTGAGAAGAAATTAATGTTAAAATGTACTTTTACCACTGAAAGCAACATAATAATCAGGATAAAGTCAAAGTTTGTGATTCATCATTAAGTTGTCTTTTAACAATGATATTTATTGTTGTGTTTATACACAAATTTGCATTTTTAAAGATTTATAATCATAACCAGAATGAATTGTATTCAGTGATTCTTAGTGCTGGTTAAGCTTGTCTGAAGCTTCTCAGCGAGGGGATGTTTATCTACTGGCCTCTGAAGGAGCAGTCTGAAAAACCAGTCACGCGCTGGTTCATACTGGTTTTCTCAGCTGCTGATGCTTGAAAGGAGCTGATGTCGTTTTCTGATGTTGTTTTCCTCCGAAGGTCCTTCCCCTTTCTTTTTTTTTTTTTTTTTGCCTGCTGCAACACCAACTCAAATCAATAGGACGTCTTGACATTTGAGGATCTCGAATGCCAGTGTTTGTCTGTGGACAGGCTCTCATCTGCTCCTTTATCTGTGGCTGCATTCAAAGATTTGGAGACCGGCAGGAAGGAGCCACCAGCCCTCTTTTTTTCCTCCCATTGTGGGAAGAGGCCGAACTGATATCGATGCTTTGTTTCACTTTGTTTCCGCAGTGAAATCTCCGCGGGATGGCTGAAAAAGGCTTCCGTCACCTTTGTCAACGTATTTATTAGCATTTCCCTCAAATTACTGATTCACAAATAACCACAAGCCAGAGCCGCAGTTTTCTTGATAATAATCGTAGCACCACGCTGTTTATAAGAATGCATCCGCTTCTCTACTACTTTTTTTCCCTTCTTTTTTGCATTTTTCAAAATCATGTTTCAGGTTCATTAAAGTTTGATGAAAGAGCTCTTGCACTTTCGCTTTCCTGAGACGTTCTCGAGTGTAATGCCCTTTTTTTTCTCTTTTCTTTGACAATACCTCAGTGAGTTTAGGGATGCATACGTATGACTTCCTCAGCCGGATTGTGCACACATTCCTATTATACCTCACTGCACACAGTGTTACTGATACTGACGTCAGACTTGTACTAACACTGAAATACCACAGTCAGATGATGCTTTCAGTTGCCCTGAGAAAATCTGTCAAATGTGCTTTGTTTGTTTTGTTCATTTTAAAATCAATGCAGGAAAGCACAATATCAAAGTAATGACAACTTTTCAAGCTCTGAATCTATCTCTTCATTTGCACATAGCTTGAGTTATTTTGACCGTTCAGGTTTACACTGCAGCAGACTGCAGTCGTTTGATGCATGTGGTCCGTGAGCGTTTCATAGCAGAAGAAGGCTGCGAGAGGGAGAGATTCAGATGGGTTCAGTTTCACTGAATTCAACTGGGGCCTGGCCACCCATCTGGCCTACAGAGCGCTGAGCCCTGCTCCGCTCGCATACACATATGTGCACTTGTCAGTGAACCTCTCGCCGGTGGAATTGTAGAGGCTGGGGGCTTTGCCAAGTCAATAACACAGGCTGATCCCTGATGCTGAACTTCCTAGAAGTCCCGGCCGGTCCCAGCGCTGCGTGTACCTGCTCGGCGCTCCAGCTGCCGCCTGACCGCGCGGCAGCCCGGGCGGAGATCAGCGAGTGTATTGCTCCTCTTTTGCCTGCCCGCAGGTCAATCCGACATGAAACACGGTTCAGAGGAGTCCAGAGGAGAGGATGGGAACAATGAGCCTCGGAGATTGGGTGAATTCATTTCCCATTTTTGGGAGGAATGAGATCTTGTGTACTTTAACTGAGGTCTCTTCACATCACGCACAATCAGACTGGGGTCACTAATCTCTTTATATCACCCTAGGAGTGGAGCCCTGAGGTTAATTGCCCAACATCCTGATTAAGACAAAGCGTAATGTGGTGGGTGTGGTGGTGATGGTGTGTGTGTGCGCGCGTGCGTGCGTGCATGTGTGTGTGTGCAGGGGTAGCACAGTACATGCTAATGAGATGTATCCCAAAAGGGAGATTCTTTAAGGTCTGAGAATGTTGTGGTTTACTGTATAACTCTGATCCGAAGCCCCGCCTCAGCTCATTGTCAAAAAGACACTGGAGGGGGAGCTGCAAACAAACCAACAAAAAGCAGAAACGCTGCCTGGAGTTTAGTACGCCTATTATTTAGACACCAACAGAGTTACACAAACACATTCTCAGACTTGAATATGTTCATTTTGTCAATTGTGGTCTTTCGCATTGCTCGTTCATGACCGACGTACGAGGGGGAAAGCGAGCGAAGGGGTGAACGTGCGTTAAAGCAGCGAGCGGTTAAGACGAGTGGTTAGGAAAATATTTGGGAAGGTGAACTGGTGAGGCGCTCGGACAGAGGGGAAAACAGAGAGAGATTCAGAAGCGATCGGCCTTGGTTTTGTGTGGAGGACTTGCGCCGGATGGCGTAAAACAACTCGTCCAGCTCGCTGCTGGTCTAAATGCTTCTTGGCTCTGTGGAGTCCGAAATGTCTCCTCTCCTGCCTTACGTCTAGTTTTACTTCCAGGCCTCAGCTGCGCAGCACTTACGTCAGAGAATGCCACTGTGAGGCAACACTTAGCCAACATAATGACAGAACTGCTCAGCCAGCCAAAGATAGATCGGCCTTTTCTGGCGCGATTTCAGCCAGCACAGGGAAGACTTTTGTGGCCTGGATTCACTCGACGGGGTCTGACTTTCGCTGGCCTGGGTCTGACCATTACGAGTTGATTAGAGTGGCTCGGGCTGAGTAGACACTGAGCTTGAGGAGTATGTTCTCGCTGGCACCGTTTCAACAAAGGGTACTCAACTAGTGCGACCTGGATTTGACTGTCTGGCTGCCACTAATGTGGCCTGAGTTCAGTAGACAGAGCTTGACTTGTATGGCCTGAGTTCATCAGATGGAGTCCAACTTCTCTGGCCGGAGCTTGTCAGACAGGACTCGACCGGTGTGGCCTTGGCGGATGCGGGGCCTCTTGGTGATTGAGGATGTGTTTGTTTCCCAGGCAGCGCGCAGGCAAGGTGGCGGCATTGCCTCTGCACAGCCGAGGACTTGGTGTGGGGGCAAGGGAGCCAAAACAAACTACTGTGATTGCCTCCCATCTGCCCTCCTGACCCCGCTGTTTCAACTGCCAGGCGTGGAGGAGGGAAAAAGGGGGTGATGGGAGAAGGGAAAAGGTGGTTTTAGGGAGGCGAGGAGAGCAGGATGGGGATATGAGAGGTTGCGGTTGAGGCTGCACATGGTGGGGGCTGGGGTGGTGCTGCGGGGTGCTGCTGGTGGCGGGAGAGGTCACTTGAGTGCATTAACAGAGAGCTCATGACCCTAACCCAGTGAAACTATGTCCCTTTGTGTGCAAGTGCACAGTAAACACAGTTAAAAGCAGCTGAATGGGATTCGCATCTCTATATAAAGAATACAAGTCTCTTTTTTTTTTGTGAATGATGATGCCATTTGAAATGACAGTGCGAAACAGGGGTAAAGCAAAACAACAATAGAGAAAAAAATAGGAAGAAATAAAGGGGGGAATGGACAAGGAGCGAGAGAAAGGGAGTCTTGTCGTCTGAGAGGTGGTGTGGTTCGGGTTAGGTTGTGGTTGAAGCCTTGAGAGAGCGGGAGGGGAGAGAGTGGGAGGCGCAGGGGGCGAGCAAGGCAGCGCATACCCGCAGCATTCAAATGGAGCTCCCATTGGGAGGTTTTACGCTTCAAAATGGTTTCCTGTGACGTGGATTGTGTGTTTGATTTGAGCTTTGAGGGGTTTGTGTTATTCTCGGGAGGGGAGAATCTAGCACGCTCTCATTTCCGCACTACCAACAGCCAGCAGAAAGTTGGCAAGGCGAAACAGGGGGATTGTAAAGACAGATTTTTCTCTCCCTCCTCGTACGAACCACATTTTTTTCTGCTTTCACTTTTTTTTTCTCTTGCAATGTTTTTCTGCTGAGCCTGCTCCAGGACTCAAACTGCATATTGATGGATTGTTCTTGATAATTGGTCCTGCTCAGATCTGCTCGCATCCATTGTGTTTTATCAGACTGCCTGATTTGCTGCTGATCATATAATGCTTGTAAAAGAATCATCCAAAAAAAACAAAACAACTTGTTTACACTCGGACTTTTGCGCACACGTTTGCACCCTGTGAAGAAAAAAATGTACATGCACGTTTGCACGTATACAAGCAGGCTATGCACGTTGTCAAACATGCATTGGAACTAATTGCAAACAATGGATGCCAGCTGGGCAGAAGGTGCAGCAGGCAGCTTAAAACGGGCCAGGTCGATTGTTTTTCAGCATGTTTGGAGGGGAGGGAGTGAGGGGGGGGGGTTGGGTGCGGGGGTTGCGCAGACGACGGAACGGGGAGAAGTCGAGACGGGAGGGTAGGTGGAGGAGAGGCAAGGGTCACCACGGAGGGAGGGAAGGGGCACACACTGTGGCAGCAGGAAGCCACCTCTAAACCATAACAGCCCGTCATACAAGCCATCAGAGGGCTTACTGTTCTGCCAACTACTGTACTTCACAGAGCCAAGAAAATGACAAAAATCAACAGTGGATGTGTTTGTGTTGGGGGAATATCCGTGGAACCCCACTTTCTTTCCTGATCAGCAGTTTTCTCTTCTCTCTCTCTCTCTCTCTCTCTCTCTCTCTCTCGTTCATTCCCCCCACCCTCTCTCCACCTTTTTCCTTTCTCCCTCCCACCTTCCCTCTTGTCTTTATTTTCTTACTGTAAATACTGTACCGTATATGCACTCTGCTCGTGTAAGAGGACAATTATCGTAACAGCATTTCTACTGTGCGGTGCACATGGAAAAGCTAACTGCCGCGGGCCAATTTTCTCCATGGAGTTATGTAAATAGTTTGGATGGAGGGAAACGGGCTTTCCCCAGTACGTGGGGACACCACGAGCTCTGAGGGGTTCCACTGCCCATCCTCGCCTCCGCCCTCGGCCTCAGAAACTCCTTTGTCAAACACGGTCACTGTGAACCATCGTATGGCTCCCAATGAAAATCTATTCTTTCAATGACCACCAGCAGGACGAAGAAATTAATCGCATTGCGGGTAAAGCTACCAGTGCTGAGTTTGAGTTACTTTTTTTCTCAGAAATGTAATAATTGAGTTACTTTCAAATGTATTTATGACTCAAGCCCTAAAGATGTTTGAGTTGCGGCATTAAATTTGATATATTAGTTCGGCCCGTCTGCACTCTGTGGATCAGTGTATTAACTGATCGCTCACTGAGTCTGGTGAAAGCTGCTCTGTGATCGGAAAGGAGCTACAAACATTCACAGCGACTGAAAGGCCTTAAAGTCTATCAGATAAAGGATGAGGATGAGCTAACGTTCACACGCATCGGGTCAAATTTTGTGAAGATCACCACGCCCTCATAAAGCATCGATCAGAAGTCTTTGATTTTTTTCCGTTCACATTTTCATATGTGGAGCAATCAATCTTCTTTCTAATATTGATGAGAATTAACTTTCACTATTTGTATGATTTAATACGACCATTTGCTCTCATTTGTCAGAAACGTGCAGTTATGCAATGTTCATTTTCACAGTCTTTATCTTGGTACATTTTGGAGATTCAGACACTTCTTCACAGCAGTAAATCCCGGATTTTCTTTGAACTGCCCGGAGAGAAGAATCGGGCTGATTTCCACTCCTCCCACCTCTTTTTTTGCAAGAATTTTTTTTTCAAACTACTCCGGTGATGAATGTGCATACTTTTGTCACGTCGAACAGCTGTTGATCCTTATTTTTAGATTCTCTCTTATCCATATGAAAAAAATTTGCAACAGGAATTACAACTCATGAATCATCCGTGTTTATGATCCAACATTTATAATCCAAAAATACCGTCACTCATCCAGCTGTGAATTTTCCTTGGACGTGCAATACAAGTATAAATAGGCATTTATGGGTGTGTTTTCTCTATGTAGGGTTTCCCGACATGCATATTTTTGAAATTTACAACATGTACACATTTTTTCAAGTCTCCAAGTTAGATTGCCTCAGTGCATGACGTGTTCGATGGTCTCGAATGCCTCCGTCATGCAATCGATGACACACAGGAAATGTAAAGAGACTGTTTCTCTTGGGGAAAGAAAAAGAACAAAACAAACAACAATCCGGTTGATCTTCCATCCCACCCTTTAGCAAATTGGTCGTTGATTGTGCACAGACTTTGTTGCTGGTGCTCTTTTGTACCAATAAAGGCCGGCGTAGAGCAGAGCAGGGGCCCTCCAGGTTCTGTTGTTGTAACAGGAGTACAATCTGGCCAAGACTCCTCTTCCCAGCATGGAAAACAACAATAACAACATCGGCGCACTACCCTGGGAGCAGGACTCAAGTCAGGGGGAGCCAAGGCAGAGTAGATGCCCCATGTACCGTGTTTGCGTCCAGCACTTCATCTGTGGTTCTGAAGTGACTGAAACTGCTGTTGGCGCCTTAAGTGTACAGTTAGTGAAACATCTTGGCAAGTTGGCCGCGCAAAAGTGCAGCAGTTTAGAGTACGTGTGCGCCCGGGCCCTAATGCTGGCTCGCCCTCCCCTCCTCTCGCTTTCCTGTACACATATCAGCTGAGAGAGAGAGAGAGAGAGAGAGAGAGAGAGAGAGAGAGAGAGAGAGTTTCCTGGGTCTCCTGAAGACAAACAAAGGAGAAGGAATCCACACAAGTCCCAAAACAAAATAGTCGGGAGTTTACACAGAGACCACACAACAACATCACAGTGGTCGGATCTATTTGTAATTAAAAGTTTGCACTGCAATGTCCTCACCCAGACAACAACAGATCCATCTTTCTTTTGGCCTTGTTATGATCGTGGCCTGTTTTTTTCCTACTTTTCCCTTCTGTTCTCAGTTGTTGTTCCTGTAACATAATATTTGTGTGTGTGTGTGTGTGTGTGTGTGTGTGTGTGTGTGTGTGTGTGTGTGTGTGTGTGTGTGTGTGTGTGT
>JASSRZ010000080.1:16456347-16466599 GCA_032164315.1 Malacoctenus gilli
TGTGTGTGTGTGTGTGTGTGTGTGTGTGTGTGTGTGTGTGTGTGTGTGTGTGTGTGTGTGTGTGTGTGTGTTTCTAACTTTCCACCATTCTCTTTTTTCCTTAAAGATCCATTGTGTTTGAAGGTGCTGTGTTTATCCAGAAAGGACGCGTTTGATCATTCAGGACTCGTGGTGCCGTGTAAACGAAGGAAGCAGCTTGATGAAATACTTTTGGGGATGATTAATTATAGCATCTATTTTTTTGACTCTCTCTGTCATGCCACTGTATATCCTGCTCCACGCAGTAGAGTCAAAGGTTGAAAGGAAAAAAATCACAGACAAGAGAGTCGCTGAGTTAATGTTGGTGCGATGGAGCTCCTCGCTTTCCGGCAGAAACCCGGCTGGGTGCATTCGCTCGGCCTTGACTGAGCGTCCTTCCTGACTCCCTAAAAAATCTGACTGACCTTGAAAAGCTTTCATGAGTGCTGGGTCGCACCCATTCCTTCAGCACATACAGAAGATCATTTCCTCATCACTTTGCTGGATGACTTGTCTTTATTGGTTCCAATTGAGGCCCACTCCTCAAAAACACAGGGTACATCACACAAACCGTCTCTTGCAGCCCATCACAACCACATGCAGACTCACTATCAAACCTATGGACACTTTAGATTCACCATTACACCTGATGAACATGTTTTTTTGGACCATGTTTTCCTTAAGACGATGAAAACGCCAAAAAGAAAAGCACAACACCAAAACCTTTTCTTTGTAGGAGCTCTAACCTCTACATTGCAGTCTGGCCCCACACCAGACCTAACTATTGATGACATAGGTTTTGATTGACCTCCACTTGATTTGTGATCTCACACATGTCAGATCAGGGAACCTATTTCACATCTGTCTTCAGCCATTCTAACTGTGCGCATGGCAAACTTTACAAACAGGAGAGACAACATTTCATTCATGAGGCACAGTGATATTTTACTTTGAAATAAAGGAGAAACGTGTTTACAGTTGATTTTGGGCAGAAAAAAAAATTGTCTCAGAAATACATATTTTGTAACATTGAACCACCGCTCCTCCTTAGCACCCCTCATAACATTTCCTACCACCAGGGGGCTCTGTGACATGACAGTGCTGATAAAGCAACTTATACAGGGTTTAGGGTTAGGGAAAGTGTTTTTTACGAAGATTTGCTCTCGGCCATGTGTGTAAAAAGCTTGGACTTATTATATATTATATACATTCTTCTTCTCCATATAGCATTTTTTGTGAAGACGTGTATAAAATGATTTAAAAGTAAGATTATTTTATAATATTTTTCAAGCCTTGCTGCAAACTGTGGAGAGCAGCACTAGTCTATGTTAATCAAATTTTCCACTCGTGAGGTTTGTTCTTTATCCCAAAATAAAATGCTCAGCTCTTTAATTTAAGGTAAGTCGATACATGGGAGGCACAAACTGGGGTTTGTTGCTTGCAGTGATTTGAGTGAAGACGCCAGAGTCAAATCAATCTCTCAAAATCCCAGTTTTATTATAGCGCGTCAGCTAAAAGACAAAGATGAAAATGTTCATTGGGTGGTCATCCTGGTGGGTCTGCTGGCCCCGAGTTCCACGAAAGACCTTCGTTGCATGCTTTCCCCTCATTTGCAGTCATCCTTTTCTTTCCGTTGAGGATCTCGAAACAAAAGGAAAAATTCCAGTAAAATTCAAACCATAATCTAAAATGTTTAGACTTTTCCACATGATTGGGAAGTTTGGCAACACTGGCAACAAAAAAAAACAAAAAACACTCAGCGCCCTGAAACCCTGAAAAACAGGACCAAGCCACTGACACACACGCACACACACAGGGTCTCATCTAAATCAGTACCAGTTGCAGAGTTGTGGTGTTGACCTTGACACCAAAATAATGAACAGCCCCTGTCTTACACGTGCACGCACACAAACACACAGCCACACTCATGCATACATCATACCCGGGGGGAGACTTTCAGGAAAAAACACATCTCTCTCTCTCTCTCTCTCTCTCGCTTGCTCTCTCTCTCTCTCTCGCTCTCTCCCTGTCGACTGGACAGTGTGACTGGATAGTAGCAGGGGTTCATGAGGTTGGGGGGTGGGGGATTGGGGGGTTGTTTTTACAGGAACCACATGTTTCGGGGATGACTGGTGACTGCTGAGTATCTGTTAACGTAGTTCCCCTCTGACAGCAGCCTGCAGTTCCAGTTCCACATCAGAACCCGGTGACTTGTACTTTCCCTGATAAAGTCCTGCTTGTTTTTTCCCAGGAAGCTCGAGGAATCCAGGCACTCGTTTTTTTGTTTTTTTCTTCTCCTCCTTTTTCCGAGCAGGCGGAGCTGAGCCAAGCCGTACCGCTCAAACTCCTTCATATAAGTTCCCAATAACTCATAAATACTTTCATGGGACCCCATAAGCCATGCATTACAAGGAGATTTTACACAACAATGTAAGCATGTGTATGAACTTGGGAGAATTTAAAGGCCACGGTTTTTCTCTTTATAGAGTTATTTCAACTTTGTGACGTTATTAAAGAAAAAGCAAGATAAATTAGCACACACTCATGGTGTTCATTAAACTGTAAAGATGCAATTTTGTGTCATAAAAGTCAATTTTACACAATAGAACTGGCACAATATGCCTAACATAGTGTGGACCAATTAATACGATTAAATGTATCGGAGTCCTCATACGCTAAAGAAGGAAGCTTGGTGTTAAAAATTCTATCTATCTATCTATCTATCTATCTATCTATCTGTCAGTAACTTAGATACATTATGAGCTTTCTATGCTTTCTTTAACTCCTTCCATTGGATCTCAGTATTGCTCCATCAGTGCGTCTTCACAGAGAATCGCTGGTGGTTAGCGTCAGGTAGGAGGGCTCAGTGACTCCCCCTTCAACGATATCACCCGTATCACCCTGTACCCAGCAGGCCTTCCCTTAGCGCTCCATCCTCCCCGGGGGGCTCGCCTGGAGGCACTGGCGGGCTACTGTTGCTGGATACGGTATCTATGGATGGCAGGCCTTGGAAAACACTTCTAAGTGAGACAGATGGGGAGAGGACGATGAGAGAAAAATAATGAAAAAAAAAGAAATAAATAAATGAGGGGAAAAATGGAGAGGAATGAGAAAGATTTAGCAGATTTGAAGTGAAACAGAGAGGGAGAGAAAGGAGAGGGAAAATCACAGGGAGCGGGTAAGAAAAGGAGGAGGCTCATTCAGGGGAAGATAAAGTTCTCCCTTTTTTTCCCCCTCTTGTTTTTGATGGGCCAGTTGATGTTTTTTCTCTCCCTTCCTTCTTTTTTTTTTTGACACAGGCAGTCGAGACTGGATCACCCGAGTGAAACCACCTGGTGCGCACCCCCCACCCCTACCCCCCAGCCCCTCGGCCCCCCACCACCCCCTCTTCCTCCCCCTTTCTACCCGCTTTTTCCTCCCATATATGCACTCAGTGACCATCTTCACCTCTGGCTGCACGCCAGGTCACCTTGGCAACTCCGCCCCATTAGAATGTGAGGGGAAATATTTTTGCCCATTTTTATTATCTCTTTATTTGCTGCTGACTGTGTGCTTTTTAATAAAGTGTGTGCATGCATGCGCACACGCATGTGTGCGTGCGTGCGTGCGTGCATATGTGTGTGTGTGCGTTCGCATGCCCCTGCGTGCACGTGTGTATTTTTCTAAACTCCCCTTGTATCCCAGACATACCCCGTATTCCTGTTCTCAGTACAGCTCGGGAGAGTAAAGAGAATGTGCAGCTTGCTTTAAGTGGAACTTTAAGAGTCACACAACATGCAGCTGGTCTTTATTACTTCCCCTTTGGTTCATTGAAGCATAATTACATTCTGACTTCATCCCAACCTTAGCATGACCTCTGCTCTCCTGTCAGACATACTGGCAACCCCACCAACACACACACACACACACACACACAAACACACACACACACACACACACACACACACACACACACACACACACACACACACACACACAAACACGCGCGCGCGGCACACACGCATAGCTATAGACATTGCACATGCACGTTTTGCGTGCATACCCACATTCACATATATGCAAGTATGCTCGGAGCATGCACGCACAAAATCCCACCTACAAACAGGCAGACACAGACATTTAGCCTCAGTCTGAGCTGAGATCATACTGGACCAATATAATAGTGTAAGTGAGCCCAAACACAAATTGGGCTCCTGCTGGAAAACTCTGCTCCATGCGAGGACTTGTTTGTGTGTATGCATGTGTGTTTGAGGCTTGCCGGATGGAAATGAACCCCACCGACCCCGTCCCTCCCTCCCTCTGGTTTTCCTGTCCTCTGCCGTTCTAATTGGAAACGGTTGCTAATCAGTCACAAATTATGACTTTTTACTGTCATTTTTCCATCGTACCCCTCCTCTCCCCTCCTCCTCCTCTTCCTATTTTGCCCCGGCTCGCCTCGCTTTCTCGAAGGTGTGTCCACTTTCTCTCTTTTTCACTTTTGAAGTGGTGATGTTATGGGTTTTCCATCCTGTCGTTTTTCTTCTTTTCAAATTATCAAATTGGGTTTCTCCACATTAAACCAGCTGAGCCATGTCTGTCAATAGCCCAACACTGACCGGCCCCGTGGCAGCAACCTGGGGAAGGCGAAGGCGTCCAAATAGGGTTTGTTAAGGTAACAAAACAGATACGCCGAGTTGCGCATCTGTTTTTATTACTTTAAAATAACATGGAGGACGTCCAGGTTAAGTGGGTGTTGGGTTCTATTGTGCTCCAGAGTTGTTGGACAGGGGACTGAGGGTATATCAGGGTTGTTTATGGGGTGATGCTGGACTGGGTGGGCTTGTTAAACATCATTAGGGCCTCCTGACGTCACCGGCCTAATGTTTGGGAAACACAAAATGTCCCTCTGATGTGCCGATGCCATGCTACTCAACTCACAGCAAATATTTACCAGCACAAAAGCCGCACTGCTGGCAAGGTCGATGCGATATGGAGCCAAGTAATCTGCTTGATTACTCTCGGTTTATTCCATGACAGCCATTACGAGGATGCCCCTTCCTTAACATCGACTTGGAGTAAATCTGCCACGAGACGTATATACTGCGCCGTATATGTCGGGGGGGGGGCGCGATGTCTTCTCATAGGAGCCCTGCAATGAAATCACTTTGCTTGGATCCATCAATGTTATGTGATTAGTGGACTCACTGGCACCGAAAAGGAGCCGCGGAGTCAGGAGCTGACATCATGTGGCGTCCCGCTCTGCCAAGTCTTTGTAAAATCATATCACTCCGTGTTATGAGATTATTATCACGCATGACAGAGACATTTCGGGTGCCCTGCCACTGTATTGTGTTCCAACGTCTCCATCAGGGTTTTCCTCAATTTAGAAATGAGGTCACTTTCATATGGCAACACGATTCTAACTTTAAACCAGGTTTGGTCCACTGTTTCCCACTCCACCCTTCAACCACACCAGGAATATCACTCATTCGCCATGTCTGAGAGCACGTGTGTGAGTGAGCGCGCACGCGGCCCAGTGTTTGCATGATGCACATTATGGGCGAGTGTGTGGAAGTGAAACGGAGTGCGAGACTATCGCGTTCTCAGAGCGAAACAGTGCTCAGATTGTGCGATGGAAACGCCTGGGTGAGTGATGTCAGACAGATTTTTACACAGGATTCGGCTGTAAGGTCACTGCTTCAGTCATGGAACACAGCTCAACACACTTCGGGCTCAGAAACATTTCAGTGGCTCTTCCACCCTCCTCATATTTCTATCACCACATTCGAAACAGCGAAGCACGGACTGTAGATCAGCTTTTATATCGTTTTCATCGCCTTCAAAACAAGCGTATTCCTTTTCTCTCCTTCTTTTTTTGGGGTGTTTTTAGAGCGAAACATGAGGATTCATACGGTTGATGTTCACCACTCGTCTCCTCTACCTGCTGTCTCTATAAAGACCATCCTCACTGTGTCGGTGTCCACCGCACGCACGTCCAAATTTAGCCACCTGCTACGGTTGGCTGATCATTTTTGATGGCGCTTTGTTCCTGATGGTGTGTTACGATCAGAGCGGAGCAAAGCCACCTTGGGCTGGCAAAGGCTTCTGTAACTATGTGTTTCCTATCTCCGACTTGTTTTATTCCTCCTCGCTTCATTTCTTTGCTTTCTTTCTGCTATTTCAAGCAGCTCACCACAGCCTGGGCCCATTACGAGGACAGAAACATGGGATGAATTTAAACCCGTTTACAACACTGTGTCAGGGTGTTGCACAAGCAACTTGTGAAGGAGTGCTGCAGCTGGAGCAAAAAAAACAAAAAAACAACCCAGAGTCATTTTAATACATCAAGGTTCTTTGAATTATTTATATTCTGTGAGAAAAATCCTGGTTTGGGGGGTGTTTGTGTGGAGTTTGCAAGTTCTTCCATCGTCTGTCACATTAACATTTAGAGTCACCAATTCATCTCCTATGCATTTTTCTTAGTTTGGCTTGAGAAGATGAAATCGTGCAAAAGACAAACATGCAAACTCCAGTCAGAAAGTCCTCACAAAGGCATACAAACTCTGGGCTGTCTCACCATGAGAGAGGAGTGTTAAGCACATCTGTGAATGTACAACTTTCCCTATTTCTGCAAAAAGTGGTATGTGATGGCTGCTATAAACCTGGAAAAAAACGTCAAGCTGATGATTTCGTATTAAACGAAACTAAATTTCATTTTATATCTTGTGTTTAAAAGAAATTGCCACATTTTAAAGTATTTCGTTGGCAATTTATTTGTCATGACAATCTTTCCAAATCTATTTTGATAAATTAAAAAAATTAATTTTTCTTTTGGTCCATTTTTACCACATTACCAGGAACAAAACACGTAGTGGGAAATACGAAGTTTTCGTCCAATCAGCACATCACTTCCTCCTGTACCTTGACGGAAAATATCTAAACAGAAGTTTCTTTATTCCTCTTTACTTTAGGTCTTTGATAATCAATCACATGATAAATGCACATTTTGATCAATAGTTAAGCAGGAATTTGGCTGCGATTTTTTTGTGCTTTTATCCGAGGGGAAAAAAGCTACTATCAGGTAAGCGTGCAATGTTTTTTGTTGTTGTTTTAACAGCAGGTTTGATGCCTTTGCATCACTGATGTGAGCGCTTTTGTGCGTTGATTTTCTCAATCTATTGGTTGCTTTGCGTTCCTGCTGTATTTTTACTTAGCGGTGTGAGACGGGCTACTTCGTTGGCTTGATTGTGTTGTTTCGTTCCTGCACGTTGGCTGAGCGTGTTCAGGGCGTTTTGGAGACGTAGACGTCAGTCAGAGGTGGTTTGAGTGGAAACGCTGCTGGGTGAGGGGACTGTGGTTCGCACCCCATCAGTCCATCAATCAATACATGTTGGGGTACAGTTCGGTTGCTTCTGGTACCTTCCAGCAGCTGCAGAAACAGCTAAATCAGGAGGTTCATTATCTGCCTAAATATCCAGTTTCCTAAAGAAATACAAGGTGCTTTTTGAAAAATCACGTTTCCTACAAAAGCTACAACCTTTTTCCTCAACAGCCAACCCAGCTGACAGCAATTAGATTTAGAAAATTGAATATTTGGTGTCTCTAAAGTGTATTTCTAAACATAACAATATACTGTGTGTGTCATCTAATGGTGGTGAAAATGCCTCAGTGTATCTCTGTGACCATGTGCTTTATTTTGGGTCAAGTTATATATTGAACAAAGTCAGTTTTGTTATGTTAAAAATGTCTTTTTTTATCGCTTGAGTATCTTGATTTCTATTGATGGTATTAATTGAATTTCCTTCCTCCCAACTCTTCCTCAATCTTTGTATCATTGCTCTTTTTTGAAATATTATCGTTATTTGTTGTTTTGTGTTGAAAACATAGTCTGTATGCATCCTGGTGGCCTTATGATCAGACTGTCTTTGCCAGTCTTTTTTTTTGCTGATCCATCCTGGACTTTTTGCACTAATTGTGACATCAACAAAATAAAATAAAAACTACCTAAATGGGAAGAAATAGAGAGCAGCAACGATATACCCGTCATTATGATGGCTGCCAGGACTTTTGCATTGCCAAAACTGGAGCTCAAAATGCTTGAAAACATTTAATTATAATAACGTCTGCTGGTCTTTTTTTTCTCCTTTTTCTGGCCACATGGATTTGTAATGTGTGATTCAGTGGGATTTCCAGGGAATCCCAAAAGCTGCCGTCTGACATGAAGTGAACAGAAAACTGGGCGCTTCCAAACTCTGCCTGCATGATAGATGTGGTTTCGATCCCTTTCCAGTTGGATGTAGAAAAACACCAAAATCTAACCTTTGACATCCAGAGTGAGGAGCTTTCCGGAGATGTAAGGAAAACGACACCCAGTTTGGAAAGCATATAGTGAAAAGTAATGCAGCGAAACTCGAAATACTGATAATTTACGGCCCCTGACAATGCTCCAGCGCGGTGAGAAGATCACGGCAAAGTTCACCACAGTATCACCACCACCTGCTGCCGTTTGATCATCAGCTGCTCCAGGATCAATGTCAAAGGGCCTCGAGTGACGCCGGCATTCCCCAAAGTGTGTTTCACTGCCCTATTCTGACGGTGTTTGTTGCATCCATCAATGTGCAGTGTACACAATGTACTGAACACAATCTGAGCGTAATCCATTCATCCCCTCGAGTAATTTACAGCTTAACAGAGATAAATCCAGTCTTAGATGTATGCGTTTTGTGTGTGTGTGTGTGTGTGTGTGTGTGTGTGTGTGTGTGTGTGTGTGTGTGTGTGTGTCTCTCTCTCTCTCTCTCTATGCACACATGCATGTAAGTCCACACACAGGCGGGCTATGCGGGCATGTGTGGGTGTGTGTGGTCAAATGTGTAAGTGACCTGTGCAGCGGAGGCTGCTAATTTAAAAGCGGATGACTTCATCCTATGTGAGAACATGATCTAAACTATACCCTCTCTGATGTTTGCCTCGCTGCAGTAGTCGCCACAACTAAATTACGCTTTGGCAGATGCTCCCCTCTCGGTTAAGGTCAGCAACATGAGTCTACAGTGCGACACAGAGCTCCCGGCATGCTGTGTGTGTGTGTATCTGAAAGTCGTACATACATCGCCTTTGTAATAGTTTCGCTTCTGAGCCTATTTCTAGTTGCACTTCGTCTTCATTTTGAAAACCAGTCGATTCCTTTGTTTGTTTTTCTTTCATCCTGCTTCCCATCACGCCGCGCGTCAGCGCGTAAATCAGAGAGAAGCTGAGGGAACCCGCAGACGAGAGCGAGTGTATGGGTGTGTGTCTTGTAGTCTGCAGGTCCAGGGGCCTTGAAGGGAGCTGCAGTTCAATCCAAATGAATGGGACCATTATGTAAGTGCTTACAACATCGAGAAATTATGTAAATGGATCCGTTGCTACACAACAATGCTCCTCCTGTCAAAACATAAACAACATTGTACAAATGGCCAAATGTTCACAAAGTTGAAATTTGATGAAATACACCCCAGAGGTGGTACACATGATTATATGTACACACATAAGGGAAGTTTGCACTAGTTTACAAAGGGCGCTCTCAAATTTATGAATCGCAGTCGGCCCCCATAAACTGTGAATTTCAACGGAATTAGCTTTTTGGCCGGCAGCCACCGTCTTTCGGGGAACCCGTTAAGAATGATCTGTTGTGACGATTGGCGAAGTCGTTCTTAAGTGTTTGAAAAAGGACTTGATATAGGATTATGAGTGTATGGACCCCTCGGTTCATCCGTGATGCTGGAGGGGATGTGGGGAGGTCCAGCTGCGAGCCATCATTGAACACAGCGCTGTCCCTCCTCGTACACCCTTTATGCGTCACTGGCTGTTTGAACTTCCCTGGCTGTTTTTATTTGGTTATGCATCTAAATCATCAGGGGTCAAGTAAACAGCTCTGTTGGAGGTAAACAGCCTGAGGGATAGGCTTTCCTTTGGGGCCTTCAGCTCGGCCGAACTACACACAACACACACACGCACACACACACACACGCAAATTAGGATGCAGATAAAACCGCTCGCGTTTATTGTGCACCGACCATCATCGGTTCAGCCTCGGGCTCTTATTTGGTACTGCCAGATCTGGTGGTGCTACACGATGTGCTGTTGCAGTCCACTGGAAGATGGTTTCAGGGATTCGCGATGAACTCTGTTTCTCATCGCAGACACACACACACTCACACACACACACACACACACACACACACACACACACACACACACACACACACACACACACACA
>JASSRZ010000080.1:16467708-16479447 GCA_032164315.1 Malacoctenus gilli
ACACACACACACACACACACACACACACACACACACACACACACACACACACACACACACACACACACACAGAAGTGTCTCATGTCATCTGATTGGCTGCGCGCCGCGCAACTGCGAGTGTTTGGATCATCTACTTCTCGTGTCATCTGAAAACTCGCATGTGTCCTCGCTCGCACATCTTTCACTGGAGTCAAAGCTCGACTTTTTGTTTGTGTGCTACACAGCAGCTGACCACTTAAGGATGAAATAATTGAGGCGGGGAGGAGGATGGTTTGTGCAGAGGAAGGTCTGAAGACGCTAGTGGGAAAGGGTGGTTAGAATAACAATCTGTGAATGCAGTAAACGCAAACACTCTCTCCTTGTGGCTGACTAAATTGGCTCCTCCGTCTCCCCTGTCCCACTTGAAATGCTGTGGGACATATTGAAACCCTTAGTTTTTTCTCTTTACTAATAATCAGCCCCCTCTCTCCTCTGGGCCTCCCTCCATCCTCTCCCAACATCACTGCCCCTGTTCACCCGCAGCTGCACTGCAGATCTCAGAGCTGGAAGAAGCAGTTCAGAGAGGGACGGAGGAAGGAGGAGTGCGTTTCACATAAGAACAGAGAAGGAGATGTATGGCTTGATGTACGGCAAGATTAGTCCAAGAAGTCTCCGGGTGAAAACGGTCATGTTTGTATATTTGAGAAGAGTAACTGAAGGCTCCACATCTAGGGCAAACACGGGACATATGACTGTGTGTGAAAGTTTCGCTGCCTTTCTGATTTATCATCAGTAATTACCTTGACTATGGATTGATATGGATGGTTGACTGTTCACAGGCAGAGTCTCCATCACTTCCTCCCTCTTATCTGCTGTCCTGGGAGGATACTGCTCATGCCTGTGGTCATGGCTTTGGTGACTTTGGTTTCTGAGTGCGAGACGGTTCCTTGACTTGCGCTGTGTAAATCTGCCTGGGTGGGAAACAATTTGTGGCCGAGGACATGTTTCTTGTGTTTATTTGCATGCATTCAGCACACGGCCGCTGGATTTACATATCGAATTCACTTTGTCCCATAACGTCTCCATTCAGTGAGCAATGCAAACTGTACTTATATGTTGGCTGGCTCATTTTCCTTTAAGTAATGTTTGTTTGAAAAAAAGTGACGGAAAATTGGTCACGCTGTTATCCCGGGTCGTCTATGTGTCACGGTGTGACTTTTCTGTGTTAAGCTAGCTGACTTATGGCTCTGTCTACTGCTGTAATACCGCTTTTGAACACATGATGGTGTGATGAGTCACTTTTGCATATTGTCTGGTTGCAATACAACATTTGTAGATATAGCATGTTGTGTAGAAAATAGACAATTTTGGCCAAAGCTCTTTGCATCAATGAACCAACAACAAATTGCTAAAACTGAGACGGAGGGCTAGAGACACACAGGAAGCCATATTTGAATTGCCTTACAAGCATTTTCTTCTGGAATGCTGCTCGATCCCCTTGAAGAAAGACCCGTTCAAGCTCTGACTTTGTAAAACTTTAGAGTGAAGCCAAACACTGGGCAGTTTTTCAGGTCTTTTCTAGGTTAAAGATCATGTCGTTGTCTGTCGTAGGCAACATTGTGGGGTCCTGGACCCCAGATATGGAACCACCGCTGAACATGAAAGAAAGCCACGAAAAAGCAACATTTGAACCTTCAAACAGAGACAAAGTTAAACGTTACAATTTGTAGTTGGTAATATCGCAGCCTTGACCTGATGCTGAAACATAATTCGCTGCTAGCCAGGTGTACTTAGTCTTTGTGTGTGTTGGTCGCTGGGGTGAGAGAGGGTGTATGGTGAGGGGCCGGGGTAATAACTCACCGAGGTCTCACACTCCTCTCAAAACAGCACAACAAGCCCCACATCAAGGGAGCTTTGAGAAGGAAATGAGCAAAGAAAGAAAAGCACACAGCAGGAGCCGGAGGAGCCACATTTCCAAATTATTAATATTGTTTTTCAAAGAAACCTAAACACTCTCAGGGGATTAGGCGAAGGGGGCAGGGAGAGCGAAGGAAGCAGGTAGATTATCTGTCCCCAGTTTTTTGGTTCAGCTGAACTGTCAACATGTGAAAGAAACAAGGGGGGGAAGAGTAGTGGCCTTGGTTATATAAAGACTGAAAGCTGAATGAAACACTATCTTTATGGCTGTGTTACAGCAAGAACTGGAACTGGTGCTTTGGCTGTAGCTAAAAAAACATCCTCAGCTCTGAGCTTGTCGTTTTCATTCAGACTCTTGTTTTCTTTCAGCTAAAAGCAAGCTCCCCTGCCCAGAGAGCTGGCTAATACTGGACACACAGTCACACAATGTGTTCTTCACTCTCCCCCTGCCAAGTCAGAACCAGACACATGCCGCTACGGTACTGTTCTAATGGCCATGACATTACCCAACGAGGGGAAGGGAAGGCTCCGAGACAATGCAAGTAATGTAACGCAGGAGGACAGAGGTTGATGTGGTAGTAAATAGCAGGCTGGAGTTGTTTCAACAATAACAGCCCTCTGAAATCAGAGACATATTAACAAACCCCTCGATTTCCCTCATTGAAGGGATGTTTTTCTCCCCGGTCCGCAGGGAAACACTGTTGTAGTGATGGGATAAGTTGTCACATTTTGCCAGTTGTGTACAACGTGGAGGTCCATCTTGCTTCAATTAAAAACTCCAAGGCGTCTGGTTTTGATTAAGGGTCCTGGCAAAACCAAGGTGATTCCTTTCTTAATGAAAACCACCAGAGAGGTTGAGCAGTGCTAAAAACTGGTTAACAAAGAATAATAGTTGAGCAGCGAAGGTATCTCGCTCTCATCCTCCTTCCCCTGCCGTTTCCTTCCTTCTGGCCTATATAGTTTACATGCCAGATGGACAGAACTAACCTTGGAGGGCTGCGCGGGGCGATGGGGTAGGGGGTAAAGAGTTTATGAAATCAATCCCTCTCCTCGTAACACGTCTTTATCCATTTTATTCCTGTATATTTTTCTCACTCCCTGCTCGCTTTTTCACCCCATCCCTTCGCTCTGTGAGGATTTCTGTGAATCCACAGTGTCTCAGCAGAAGCAGACTCATGTTTCCGCTCCGAGGGGCTGAAGATTTACTCCAGAGCGGAGGTCTGTTTGCTGTGATTTGACGTTGAACCATCGCTTCCCCTTCTTGGCCACATAGTCACCTCATCCCTCATCTTGAGACCAACGGCATTTGTTATTTACAAGCGCACTACATCTTATCTTGCGACCTTGTCACTCTGCAAGTTCAAATTCCAGAATGGCTTCAACCACAGATGCTGACTTGAAACAATTAGGCTTGTTGCACACATTGAGGGTGACAGAGCGCGCCGGTCCTGAGCGGCGAGGGAGGAGCTTGGGTGAGTGACAACCAGTGACAGCGTAATGTTGCTCCTCTTTACCATCCTATACGTCAGAGAACGCTTCAGCCACCACAAGCGTTCCCCTTCCCCTGTGACTTGACTGGAGGGGAAGCTCATGGAAAAGCATCGGTCACGGAGACAGCAGCCGACGCATCGAGTGAGCGGCGACAAAAAGTTGGCCAAGTGCAGAGAGAGAGAGAGAAGCTGGATGGGAAGAGATACACACCAGCCGGTCATCTTGTAACTCTGGGCGTTTCTCTGAATGCGGTCTGATCTAATGGGCGATTCAGCCAGTGACGCAACCGTTACTTCCTTTCATCTTGTCATCCCTTTTATTCTCTTATCTTTGATTGTGTCCCAATCCTTCATCTCTGTGATCAGGTCGTCCATGGGGCGGCGTGTCTGCCTCCAACCCCGCTCAGGCCTCAAAGGGGAGGAAGCACGGAGGAGACAGCCGGGCCGAATGTAAAGATGACAAAGACACAAACGGACTCCATCTGATAGGCTATTATAGAGTGTTTCCTGGATATGTGCAAGAAAGTTCTGTGTGAACGAACCCGGTAGTAAGACCTGTTGCACGAGAACGACATACGTTAGAGGAGAAACATAAAGAAACTCAGTCATGGGAGCTTTTAACTCTCACTCACTCATTAAACCTTTAAATGAAAATGAAGAAAATAAAACTGCATTTCTTATGATCGGTACTATCGAAGTCCTTATTTTTACCCTTATAAACTTGGATTCCCACTTTTCTCATTCGCTGTTTCAGGCTAGAATTCCAGATTAGCTCTATTTTGCGAAGACATGCGAAGCAGGTGGGGTTTGGCTTACAAGACAGTAATTACAATATAAATTCCTTGTACGATGAAGTTTGTTTTCGAGGTTGCCCTTGTGTTGTCTGGGGGTCAAAATTCACACAGTGTAAATTTCACTGAAATTACTGTAAATCTGCCGCTCTGTCCCCCATCTGACACACATCACCCAAAAGTCAACCCCAGTACCAAGATAGATGGAGCTGTCAGAAATGCAAACATACTTATGAAGGCTTGTAAAAATCTTCTGAATAATTAGACAGAGGCCAGTGGAGGTTGTTTTTGCATCAAATGAAATATGTCTGCTGACATTTCAGTGCGACCCTGGGTGTTATAAAGCTTTCTGCCGGCTGCCAAAACCATACAGCAATTTCAAATCATTAGAAGTTTGTCATAAGTGCGCCATAAATTCTACGGCCTCTCACTCCGTCGGTGAATGAAGTAACTTTTATTTCACAGAATGTGTGAAAAGTGGTTTCCCATTAGTGTAAGGATGCAGTCGCTTCAGCTATCCATCGCCTATAACTTCTTATTGCCGTCTTATAATCGGAGCCAGGCTGGAGTTTTTCCCAGCGTGCTCCAGTTGAAAGGCCAGGAAACAGGCTGCCACACAGTCGAGAGCAGCGCACATACAGACACTCTGTAGTCTCAGCAGAGCCGCGATGTTCCAGTTGTATTTTTCTTGTCAGTATTGAATGGGAGTACAACAATATGCTCCATAATCCATTCCAAACATTAGGTAAACCGCACCAAGCTGATAAATAGCGCATTAGGGGTTCCAGTAATATACAAGTCACATCTGACTCTAATAAGTTGACCTTAAATGCACCTCAGGTTGCTGCGACCCAGGACGATGTCACACCCTCTATAATGAGTTCAGCTTTTCTTTTTTTTCTTTTTCTACGAAGTACTCGGCTCTCACAGAGTCTTTAGTCTTTCACAATATATTTGTGTTACAAGTCAGATATTTTTCTTTATTGTTTCCATCTGAACAGTGTATAGGACCACCAACAGCTTTTTGGAAAAAAGAGAAAGGAGGACTGTGGAAGACAATCATAGGAAACAGCGTTGCTATTTAATACAAATGTGTAGAAGGACTTTTGGTTACAGTGACAGAGAAACTCCGCAGCTGGGATTCAGCTTTGGTTTCCTGCCTTTAATAGAAGTCCTGTGTGTACATTCACACAGCGACTGACCATCAGCCAATTTCTTTGGAGCACTGGTGTCGAATGTAAGTCTGTAAAAACCACATTTTTACCTCCTGAATAGTTTCAATTTTGAGATCTTTGACTTGGATTTAACCATTTTTCAATATGAAATTTTCGAGTGATTCAGATTTTGGACTCGTTCAGGGAAGAGGTGCACTTTTGTTTGCCTTCACGATGTACAAGTATCTTACCTGTCATCCCATTTATCCCCCTCTTTTGTATCTCTATTTTCCACTCGGTTTATGTCGATTTCCCCACCAACCACAACATAAAGTATTCCTTGCTGCCTCTTCTATGTTGACCTAGATTCCACAATGTTCTCGACAGATTTTGTTGTTCCACACTCATGATAACATCTCATAGTTGCTGCTCGTTCCTCAGTTTCGCCTCTTCGACCACATCCCAAACGAGCTCGATTACTTTGTGATGTGGTGATTGTTCTCGGTGACTTCAGGAAGTAGCCAACATCACGATAGGTTGTTGCTCTGTTCTTGTCTTGTTGGATCAGTGAATTACTCATTTTTTGTTGATCAGCGGTGCAGGTGTGCTGTATCTTTACATCGCAGCGTGTTTTCCGCTTCTCATCGAGAGCGACCAAGACTTGAAGATGATTTTCTCTTGAATGCCAGTCGAATTATGTCTTGTGTGGGAGGCTGTGCTGATGCGTCGGTCCTTTCACCCTTATCCACATCATGTTTACACAGAGTCTGTGACTCAGTCGCGGTACGGCTTCTTCAAATGCTTTTATTGAGTAATTCCTTCACTGTTTAACCTGGAATGGCATGAACTCCGATCGCGTGAAGCCACCAGACTCACTGTTGATGTTTTCTGACCACAGGCGCTCCGAGGCAAAACATGTTTGACCACTGTATCTGACTCCCAGGGAGGCACGAAGAGCGCTGCTACGGGAAATCGGGAAGAAAAAAAAAAGATTGAATGATCGGAGCAAATAGCTGAGTAAAACTATGCAAAAGGGGTTTTTGGAACTTCCTTTATTTCCTGTCAGGAGACGAGTGACAGCTGTTCGCAGTGAAGGAATAAAGAATTGATGCTGCTTGCAGGGGAAGGCCGCTTGGCACCAGGGGACAGGAGAAAGGTTCCTTATGAAATATTGACAGAGACAGGAGATGGGGCCAGAGTACGTCTGCCCTCCTCTTCAACTCCTCCAAACGGCCAACAATGTGCATGCTGTGGAGGGGGGGGGGGGGGACTTGCTGTCCTGCCAGCTAAGGTGAGGAGGTTTCTGTAAATCTGCGTGTTGAGGTGACCTATGTGAGACTGGTAATCTTTATATTTAAGAGCTGTTCTGTAGGATTATTCCACTGAAATAGTAGTCAAGCTCGGCCAGCCAGTGAACATAAAACCAGATTTCATCCCAGAAGAGGAGATTTCATAACAGAAGAGGGAGCGGGAGAGAGAGAAAAGGTGAGCCAAACACATTTCAAACCAGCGGGCTACAGTATTCTGACATTATGGTCTTATGACTTGCCAGCAGTTACTGAGAGACAGCTGGTTTTTCAAACTTACCTGCTCACCAGAATCTACCATGTGGCCTGCACATGAACGAGCCCGATCAGGTATCAAACAATATTAAACGAGAAGGATCAGCAGACCGCTCAGCAGATGGTCCCCTGAGCCGATGACGCGACTCGAGCCTACCCAACGCCACCTGATGTGACCCGACCCCCTTCGGACCAGAACTCAACTGGTTCCATGAACCAGCACCAGTGTTGCTTGCTGAATCTTAAAGAGGCCCTGGTATGCTATTTCGGCTTTTTTCAGCTATTCACAGTGTAAGAGTGTTGAAAGCTCATTCGGACAAGTGAGCAGCGCCCCCTCTTTTCACATAAACTCATGTTTGAGATGTCCAGCGTGCCTCTCCATTCAGTTTCACTGGTGGTAGAAACGGTATGTTTCAGGGAGTTTTTTTTCACATCAGTTTTTCACTGATGTCACAGGGGGAGGGGCTCAGTGATTGGACAACTCCTCTATGCTTCTTTAACTGCTACCAGCAGTTAACCAATCAGAGGCGTCCTGCATCACTGTAGGGGTGGGGCTCAATGCGGAAGAGCCTCATTCTGCTTGTTTCTAAAGGGGCGTCTATTAGGGTTGAAGGAGACAATTGAGATATAATGAAATACAGCGTTTGAGAAAAAGAGCATGATTAATTTCTGTCAGTGTGGACTTGCATACGAAGACAAAAACATCCAAAATGTGTAAAATAGAGCCACTTTAAAGGGGACAGTAAAGAACTGCAGCCTGTAAAACCAGACTCCTGTTTTAGTTTACAACCAAGTTTGAACAGACATTTGCGGTGACGTGTGTTTATACCAGCTTGCCTGTAATCATCTGATGAACTGGAAGCGTCTTCATCACATGTTCTTCCGAGCTCTCAGGTGTGTGTTCCTCTCTCCATCCCGGTCTGACCAGATGAGCCTCTCAGCAGCATCAGACTCGGATCTAAATGGCTTTCATCAAATATGATGAATGAATTAGATGAAGTTTGCCTTTCATGGATTTCCAGCCGTCTGCTGTTGTCCTGCAGGTGCTTACTCATGCACTGACCTTGTGTGGGTCAGGGTCACGTGACGTGGTCACCATGTTTGAGTGCCATGGCCTGTGATTTATGTGACAAAGGCCTTCTCATGCTTGGGTGCTAGAGCAAACACAATTAAAGAAAACATCCTCCAGCAAATGGAGCAAAGTCCACCACCATAATTGTTGGTAATTGCTCATAAACATCTCCTGTCAATTGGCACATGCAATGGCACGAACAGGGAGAATCGAATCAATGGCAAAAAAAAAGAGGCAGGCAGATGAAGCACACAGGCATAGAGGATGTATTTGTTTGGGTCATTAGGAGCTCATGGTGACCCAGTGAGCCACAGCATTATAGCAGTGACAAGACCAAAGCTTTTTGCTCGCTGTGCTAACGTGTGTGTATGTGCAGGGCCAATTGGCCTGCGCTGATATTCCTCAGTTCCTAGAAACAATTGTTTGCATGCCCTCAAACACCAAACAAGAGGCAGAGCGAGGGTGCTTTCTGGCAATTTGCCTTTTGCTGTTTCTCTTGGTGGCAAAAAAAAAGTGTGATCAGCAATTATCAGAAAGTAAGCTAACAGCTCTCCACTCTGTAACCTCTCATTGATGACCTTTCTTTCATAGTTTGGCGATAGTGGGCAGACATTAAGCTTTGGTGGGTCTTGTTTGTTTACAGGGTCATGGGGCACCCAGGGGTGAATAATAGCTTAATTGTATTTTACATCAAATGGACCTTTGTGAAGTCATTAGCCTGAGTGTTAATTTGGACCAACAAAAACATTCCCTTTTCCCCGAAGACACGGCTGCTGTTTCATCGAACTTCTATGTCGGCTTAAATGCGTTACAAAGGCTGTTTTATGTGCATTGTTGCGCTCATATAGCGAGTTTTCTAGAACACTCAGTCAGTGGAGCATTCAAGGTTAGTCGGGAAAGCTCGCTGTGTTTATTCTGACGGGAAAAAGGGAGTTTTCTTCTGAGCTGTAATACTCCATGAGCGACTGATCGTTTTCAAGGTCATTGGAGCATTCAAGGTTAGACTGGAAAGCTCATCGACCCCGCTGCCAAATCCTCGAAAGAGCAGAGGAATTAAACAGCCAAGTTGAGTGGGCGGATGGAGAGTAAACAAAGGGTTTTGCAACGCTCTTGCACATTGTTGAACTGATACACCATCCTCGCGCAGCTGCACTGCCTTATAAACATACGCGCTATTGTTTTCAACTGCTTTTGGTTGTTGTTGACTGGAAACGAGAGCACAGTCGTAGCACTCTAAACTTCTTCTGAAAGCGCGCGGCCTCATTTATAGTGTGAAAATTAGGCCTAAATGAAGAGCGAACAGAGCTGACAGAAACTCAACACCTCCAGCTCAGTGGTAGCAGCCGGATAAAGAAGGTCAGTGCGAAGTCAGATAAAGTTTGTTGATGTTTTTCTATTGCTCTCTTTCATCAATGTCCGCTGCACACAGATAGTATCCCCACCTTGCTTATTTACTCTAAGAGACCTACCTCTGAACAGCTCTCATTCAGTACTTAATGTCCATAACGCCTTGGGTAATTGTTGTTTTCCTCTGCCCCCCTAAAATCTCACCACTTCACAAGACTAAGCCCCTCTGTCCTCTTGTTTATTTTCCAAAGCCCCAACCCGGACAAATACCCTCAGGTCAACTTCAACAGGCTGGCGGCCTTGTGTGCGCCTCCAAAGTGCTCTGAAAATCTGTCGAGCTGACATAAATTTGTTCCAGTTACATGAAGGCGCAGGAAGAATGTGGATGGGCATGAGAGCGAGAGGAGAGTCCTGGTGGTGGGACTGACTCAGGTCTTGCCCAGACTGAGGCTTACAGCGGGGATCGCTCAGCTTCGGTCAGCTCTTCCCTGCTTCAAAGGCTGGGAGGAGAGGTTCTGTGAAATCATACAATAACAGTGAATATAACCACCCTTTCAAAACACAACTGGACTCAACTGGATAGGTGGGAACGAGACAGGAGGAAGGGATGGAGTTTCACTGCTGATACAAGGCGAGATAAGAACATATAGTACTTGCTTCTGCGCTGTGGGAACATATGTAGAAGGTACACAAATACTCTCACATGCTAAAACGACATTAGAAAATTTGCCCATGTCTTAGAAAGGACTGGCTGATTAAGTGTACCCTGTTGTCGCATTTCCTGCCTCACCTCTTCACTGAGATAGATGCTTGCACATGAACAATGCCCAGTCCAATTTCATAGTTTAAAGGTTTGAAGTAGTCAATAGGTTATTTTTCCCCAATGAATATCACATTTGCAACCACTAACTTGACTGAAATCCTTTGTTTAATCACCCTCACTGTCACATAATGCAAGTGAATGACACTAATTGCACATATGTTTACGTACTTGCTTTAATCTTATCTATTCTGACATGTTGCTGTTGTTTAACGTTGGTCACTTGAATAATAGTATGCTGGAGAAACAACTGATCATTCACAGTCAGTCAAGCTTGTCGATCACCTACAAAAAGCCTAGAAAAGGAAAGCACGGTCTCCGTCATGGCATATTTTAGCATCCATCATTCAGGATTACAGTAAATCAGACCCTTGATTCTCAAGAAAGTCGAAAAAATTGGCGCCAGTTGCCAACGAACAACCTTCAGCTCAGACTCATCAGGCACAAGTGTAAATAAACACTCATCCAATCGTGTTGGACATAAATCTGAACGTCAAGAGCCTGCAGTTGAAGATGCGCGCATCACACGGTGATGGGCTGGCTTTGTTTGTTGCAGATCCGCACACTCTGAGTGACTTTCTCCTGAAACAATGTGACAATAGACATCTGTTGCAGCCTTTCAAAAGTTTAACCAAAGAAAAATATGTCTTCCCCCCCTCTCTGGAGCAGTTCCAGCTGGTGGCGCCCGAGGCGCCCGCCTAGGTGGCCCATGCCTAAAAACGACCGTGATGATTGCAGAAATTTAGACAGTTGTATGATTCACAACAATACTGTGTTTACCACTGGGGTAACCCATGCCAAAAATGTATGACCTCATCCTCCTGGTTTATGGTTTCTTTTTCTATGGTGGCTTTTCTCAGTGAAGGATCGTTTTGGGGGATGCCACTGTGTCGGGTTGCCCTTCCTCTTTTATGGAAAAGGTAAATTTCAGCATGATACACAACACATGGAAGCCATCAGGCACAGACTGGAAGCTTGTGGTGTGGAGAGTGTAAGCAGGCGCCTGTAGACTCATACACATATTCATAAAAAAACGGGACATGGATATATCAAACGTTCAATACACCGAGGATACGTCGTCCACAAGTAACGCTGTGTGTTTGTGAAGTGGGTGCGAATGTGTGCGTCACTTGTATTCAAAGTGTGTTTGATGTGTCTGAGCTCCTGTTATTCTCTCTTTGACAGCTAAATCACCCCCTCCTACCCCCTCCCTCCCTCCCTCCCCCTCCCTTCCCTGTGCGTAACCTCAGAAGATGATTAGTTCATATTTTCCCCCCAATTGTATGGACTGGTCCCTGGTGACGGGGCTGTAATGTGTTTTATAGATATGCTACAAGTGACCCCGTAAATAGGTCAGCTGTCTGAAGTGTGATGTGTCATGTGCTCCTTTCCAGCTCCGAAATGTCTTCTCTAATGAGCCCGAGTGATTTTGGAGAGGAAAACACCACAGCCCTTTTTCCAATAAAGCCTCTCTCTGCCTCTCCGAGCCTCGCATGACAGAAACAAAAGCTGTTTGTCCTTTTGGGGATCTGTGTGTGTGTGTGTGTGTGTGTGTGTGTGTGTGTGTGTGTGTGTGTGTGTGTGTCTGTGTGTGTGTCTGTGTGTGT
>JASSRZ010000080.1:16517940-16553045 GCA_032164315.1 Malacoctenus gilli
ACATCCACACACACACAGACTCTCACACACACACACACACACACACACACACACACACACACACACACACACACACACACATGCACACCAACACTTTTATATATGTATACATAGTCTTTGAGTTGTGGCATTTTTGGACGTCGTCCCATTCACGTTACTGAAGCATGAGAATGAAATTGACAGTCTTAGGCTGAACTATGGCACAGCAGACACAAACAACTGCTGCCAGCTTCCATGGCAATTCTCCGCGGACAATGGTTTAGGGCAGCCAAATGGCACAGTTGCAATGTCCTTCTCGAGCAATTTCCACACAAATATTTTCACTCTTTTGCGGTGTTGTTGTTGAGTGAGCGTGTGTGTGTGGGTGTGTGTGTGTTGCTGCATGGGTTTGAGAATTTTTTAAATTACTGTCATATTTAGAATATGTTGTTGTTCCCAGAGTGATCCATGTGCAGTTGTGTTTGGATGCAGAGAGAATTCCGGTAATTATCAGGATATGAAATAATTTACGGCGGAGGAGATTTTGCCTACGATGACAGTTTTTTGGAGAAATCCTTACAACACAGAAAACGGAAGTTGCACAAAACTCTGAGACGAAAACCAAAAAAAAAGAAAAGGTCATGGAGAGGAAGAGAAAGAGAGCAGAAGAAGGAATGAACTCTCTAACCTCTGGGCCCCGGTGGGGGCCAGAGAAGTGGAGCTTATCTTGTTTATGCGGGGAAGATAACTTGAACGCTCATCTGGCCAGAGAGAGGAACCTCCACCATAGCTGTATGCTGACACTGTTCACTGGGGACTGCAGCCTGGAGCCTGTTTATGTGTGTGAGAACATGACAGCTGGACACACACACACACTGGAACTCGCTCAAGTGTTGCACAAAAGTCCAACTCAACACTTGTCATTCAAAAGCGAATAATAACATCCACAGGGATGTGTGTATGGTCCATAAAAATGAGAGAAGTGGGGGGGGGGGGCATGCAGAACAGAAGTTGGTGGGGGCCGTTTCTCTTCTACGGGTGTTGTTCTTTTCATATGAATCAGCAGAAATGTATTTTCTAGTAAGAAACTTGTGGGCATTTTTGCTTCCCTGGCTGGTTTTACTGTTGTCAGTCAGTTTAACTGGCTGTGTGTCGAGCGACTGCTGTTTATATCGAGCTGAACAGAAATAATATTACCCGCTACTCCAACAGAGAGTCATCCAACAGAGTTATTTGAAGTGAGGGATAGGTATGGATCATTGCCTGCCTTGTAATTAAGAGAGATTGCTATTTTCCCCTCAGAATGGGCTCTCCTATCCTGATCTGTAATTATATGTTGTTCAAACATAGAGGGGAGTGTCCCTGGTTATTGTGCAGCCTGTTTTATTGTGCCTCCACTGCCACAACAAGTGCCAGCATCCCCGATTGTCTGCCTTTGGTCTTACAGTCGTGCTCCTTTTTTTAGATTATCATGAAAAAAGCCCCAAGCAGGCTTCATTCATCGGCCACATTTTGCTCCAATCACTGTCTTGCCAGTAATGTGTCAAATAGTAAGAAGGCGTTGGCTGTGCGTCTGTGTGTTTTCTGTGTGTCTGTGTGTGTGTGTGTCCCAGGTAGTGCCCCGGTGACCTCCGCATAGTGACACTGACGTGCAACCATGATGAATGCCCTGAGAGAGCCAAGTAAGGACCCACCTGGATAATGTTAAAGTTAAAAACTGCGAAACCCTTAAACGTTACAAGATGCTGACCTCCTCGTTTAATTAAGTGCAGCGTTTTGCTTTAAACATTTACTGCCACCCACTTCTTCTCTCTTCCTGCAACACCTTCAATTAAAATTCAGCTTTAAGCGCGTCGATGGCCGTTTCAAAAATGTCAAAAGCGATAACCGGCGCCGCGGACGCAGAGCACAAACGGTGTCCCCGGACTGAGGTATGAATTTGAAAGATTAAGTAATCGTTCTGAATCTTGAAACTCAGAGTGTAACATTTGACCCCCGTGAGTAAGACGAGCCCATGCACCACACACAGAGTCTTTTTCAGCGGGAGGCTGTGACCCCCTTGTTTTTCAGAGAGAGGAAATTGTCATGCAATGACCCACTGACCACACGAGAAACCACTTCCCCCTTTGTTATGATTCTGTATGGTTTAACCACCTCATTTCCCATGTTCTGGCGCTCCACAAAACGGCCTGCCCAACGCGTTTTGTCACATCCACATCGCCCTGCTGCTTCGTGACATCGCTGACCTTTCAGCGTATGTTGACAAAGATGGCAAAAGCCTCAGAATTGCAAAACTTCACCAATGTAGCATTGGAATTTCTCTATGTTTAGCAAATGTGTGGGTTGTTTGGGTCATTCCCAAACTTTTTACGACAATCCAACCCAGAACCAAGGCAAAACACTGACCGTGCGTGTGCTGTTGTTTTCATGTGCTCGAGAAGTTTGTGTTTTCCTATTTATGACAGCGTTAATCTCAGTGTTTTGTTTTTTTTTAATTCACCACAATGAAACGGCAAAGTTTTGCACGTTTTTGTCGCAGATATGACGGCTTTGAACCATCTGAACGACGGGAACAAACGTGTGGCGGGGAAGGACAAGAGTGGGTTCGCCTGAACTTCTTGCCTTTCTCTCCTCACAGTTTAATTTTCTGGAAAGTTCACGAAAACTTCCACATCATTGTTAATATGTCAGAAACTACAGTTACATAATTAGGAAAGGCTGGTCACAGCTCCTGGTTGATTAGGAATCAACAATTAGGTAGTTTTGTGGGGCGCTGAAGAAACACAATCCCCTCTTTATACTCTGGCTCTGCTGTAACCACCTCCGAGTCCCTGCAAGGTTGCGCATTGAATTATATTTTACGTTATGAACTCCAGCTCATCGCTGCAAATTAGCCATACGAAGCGATTGTGTTTGCATGCGTTGCGACGCCGCAGCGCGCTCGAGTCCGTCCTCAGCACATACGGGAGTTTTGACTACGTCGTGGGGTCCGGTACAGTTTGTCCTGGCCATAGAGGTTCTGTGGTATGACCCCCTTTCCCTCTAATTCTCCCTCTCACTGTCTCTTTCTCTCAATCTCATTGCCTTCTCTCCATCCTCTTTTGAGTCCACAGCAATTAGAGAGGCAAAGTGGGAAAAGAGGAATGTGTGAGCACGCTTTGTGAGGATTGAGAGAAAGAGAGAGGGAGTACAAGGGAGAAAGTGAGAGATAAAGACGGAGAGATGAGAGATAGACAGAAGAGGGGAGGAGAAGAAAGGAGAGGAGAAGGCCTGTCTTAATTGGCCTGTGTGGCCACGCTGGGCTGTGATGGTCTGGGCTTGCCAAACCCTGTGCCTCAATAGTTGGCCTGGCCTTACATGCATCCCGTGCATCCGGCCAACCACAACTAACTCTAGTGTGCTCTTTGGCAGTTTCCAATGTCAGGCCTGGGAGAGTTGTGCCACCCACATCTACACTCCGTTCCACAGTTCAGGAGGCCTCTCTGATGGGGTTGGATGCGTGGGTTGGGGCTTATGGTTTTATTGGCTCCACCGGCTTAGGTTAAAGTGGCATTTTTGCTGCCAATTGTATTGTGTTCTTATTTAGAATAATTTTCTCTGTCCAGGCGCCGGAATTCAACGCAGATGTTCATTTGAATGTGACAACGCATAAAAGGTGCGCTCGCACGCATTCCTGGCACCCCGAGGACAGAAAAAGAAATCACATATTCCGACAGTCCAGCTTAACAAAACGCTGCAAGGTTACGAAAAAGGAGAACAAGACTGACTCGAGGTCAACCTGCAGTCAAGTGTTTCATTTTGGACGATGCCACACAACGGCAGGATCACCTTCAATGCTCTGGAGGCTTTAACCTGGTTCAGCTCGTTTTCGTTGGCTCATGTTGTACCAGATGCTGCCGTGTCAGGTAGAGCGATGACATGATGAGCCCCGAGGACCAAAGAGTCCCTGATCTCACCTGATCTCATCTCCTGTTCCCGTAGAGAGCTCTACAGTGTATAAACACCTGCAGGGAACAGGTTCAGTCCCAGAGCGGCAGCGCGCACACACACACACACACACACACACACACACACACACACACACACACACACACGGGAGAACAGAAACTTGCAGCTGCACTTCTGTAGCTGCTTCTTGTTGAGATAATGCATTCCCAAGCGCTTCACCTTAATTTTAAGCGTCTCAAATTACTGACTAAATTAAACCTGACCTTGACCAACACCCACAATCTGATTGTACTGTTAGGCAACCCTTGTTATTGCCAAGAATATTTGCGGGGTCCCTCATGTCAAAGTAGGTTAGACCCCTGGTTGCTCATCCTAATCTACACCGTCACAGTTGTGTCTCATCACAACCAGTTTTTGTAGCACTGTTGTTCTCATTCACATAATGCTCAATCATCCAGTAATCCCCATAAACCGATAAAAATGTGTGGAACTTTTGCTTTTTGTGTTGTCGAACTCACTAATGTCCACATCTGTGCACACGAATTCAGTGAGAACCAAAGTCTAGAAAAAAGAGAAAGTGTCTGGAAACGATGCAAAACAACACTTTGCTAACAATACATTAACAAATAAAGTGAAACGGGTAATACGGTTGGAATTCAGTCACCCGAAGAGGTGAAAATATGTGAAAATTTGCAAGTGTTTACTTGCAAGCTGAGTACATGCATGTTGAGTGGTAACTTGTGTCCCCTTCAGCTATCTTTTGGACTATTTTTGACTCTATACGTTTTCAGCATCTATTGCTCTCTGTCCTTTTTTTGCAAAATGAAGCTTTTAGCGGGGCAATAAGGTTTCATGAGACAAGCAAAGGTGATTTAATAGGGCGATTTATGACCATAAAACACGGAACATGAGCTCGTCTACATGGATAGCCGACCAGCTCCTCCACGTTGCCAGAAGCAACACATGTGCATCTCATCACTGTTAGACAGAACCTGGCACAACAGCCAGAGAGAAAGCGATTTCTCCTCTTCTGGCTGTAAAATTTGAACTCTTTGATGCCAACCTGAAACGTTACTGGGAACTGCAGAAAACCTCTGCTGAACCAGGATAACCCCGATGACCCGAACTGTTCCTTTCTGGGAACAAAACTACTACGCCGTAAATCTGCCCGGTAACAGACGTCTCTGAGGGGGGTGGGGGGGTGGGGGGTGGATATGTGTATGCACGTCAACAATGAAAGGTCGTGCCATTTCCAGAATATGCACGTGATAATTTGAGACATGTTAGTTACTAAACTGAGCCACTGAAGCGGAGCCGGCTGCTGAAGTAAGCAAGCCACTGGAGGACGGAAGGAGGGATGAACGAACGGGTGTGTCGGCGGCAGTGAGAGGAGGTCAAGTGTAGAGTGGAAAGACTGAGGAGTTGTCACTGGGCTGCTTGTCGCTCCGTGAGCACTGATTCCCACTTTGGCACGTTGCCCCTGACAGAGCAGGAGACGAGCAGACGGAGACAGACGGACTGGACGAGTGGAAGCAAGCAGATTAAAAGAGAAAGAGAAGGGATAAGGGGAGGAGCGAGAGGAAGAGAGGGTGCTAAAAGCAGCTGGAGACTCTCAAGACGCAATAAATCATTCACTGTCTACCGGAGGTTTTAACTGATATCAAAACAATTTAGAGAAATGGCCCCGCGCCTCGACAAACACAGGAAACAACGTAAGCACACGTCCAAGACGAGGTGGGACAAAGCAGTAAAGCTTTCAGACGTGGTACGTTTGATAAAATGTTTTTTTTATTGATATTAAAAATGAAAGTACATGAATTGTGCATTTCGGACGTTCTAGCGTGCAGAGGTTAAATCAATAAAATACACACAGGCTGAGTGAGCTACTGACACAGACAAGGTTGCCGTTGCTCGGCAAGATATCTCTTCATATTCAGCGAGAAGAAGTGGTTGTCTTACACGCCATTCATAGGAACACTAGAGTAGCCTGTTTGAACATTACAATAGTGAATGAATGCAGTCCTAGCAGGAAAATATAAAATAAAATAGAAAATATAATAATAATTATAATATTAATAATATAATAATAATAATAATTGCACTGCCTGCTTTGTTGCACAACTGAAGTAGAACATAATTAGAGACAAGATGCAGCCTTGATAATTGAGATTTCTCTGACAGAAAAGAAAGATATAAAGTATTCTCATGACTCTTCACCACTGCATGGCATTAAGTCTCCATTTCATGGGGTGACGCATGACACAATCGAGGAGGAAACTACACCGTGGCACGGAATTACCGTGCTTCTGACATGGGGCTTCAGTGGTTTGTCACAGACAACTGTATCATTGTGGCCAGGTACAGGTAGCAACCTCAACTGCCCTTCCACAACAAGATTATCGCCTAAAAAACTCAGCAATGACACCGCTTCTCCCTTCCGGAGAGCACAGATCTTTGTTTTTCCTGAGTGCTTCAGAAATGGTTCAGCGTGATAGCCCTTCATTCAATGCACAATGGATGCATTTATTGGAAGATGGTGAGGGGTGAATACCACCCACAGACACACATGCCATGCAGGTACAGATACATAAGGTCAGGGTCATTGCCTCGCGCAAGAAGAGACAGGATGGATGGACGAATAGATGAGACGCACAGACGGACAGACGGATAGATGGATGGGTGGATGGATGGATGGATGGATGGATGAGGATTGTCTCTGTTTGACAGGCAATGACCTTTGCGTGACCCTCGATGGCTGCTAGCATCCTCGCCACAAAATCACCTCCAATTAGGGCATCAATATGATGACTTGGCTAAGTCAGTCATGAGCTAAATCCTAAATCTACAGCTGAGCGGACATCGCCGGCCTTGTGATCCAATCAACACTCAGCAGCATCAGTGGCACTGGCACATTTCCGATGCTCCTACGCGATCATAGGACACCGTGCACTATTACGACGACACGATTTCATGAAGGACTGGTCGTTTCCGCCCCTTGGCATCCCAATACTAAAGTGGCTTCAAAAACATAGTGGGTACAATCAATGTTGAACGGGTTTGTTTGCGGTAACGAGGAAGTCACTGACTGACGCTCTCTTTTTTGTCTCAGACAACCCTGGCAGGCTTCCGATAATCCATGCAGACCGACATTATTCAGAGTATGTGCCTATTTCTGTGACATAACAACCAGGCTATGCTGCTGTTAAAATATTAATTTAAAGTAACTATGGCGAAATGAAAAAAGGAAAAAAAAAAAAAAAACAGACATTATTTTTGGTACAAAGCATCTACAAAAAAGCCTTACAACTCCAATTGGAAAACAGAGATCATACAAAATAAATCCGTCAGTTGAGCATCAGTGCTACGTATATTATTTGGACCAATTTTTCAAATATATTTTATAACAAAATAAATAATGCCTTTATACAGTGCCCTTATTTGTATTTCAACAAACAAAAAAGCTTGGCGGCTCATTACGCAAGATACAGCTCAGACTAAAGGAAAATAACACAACGTCCCTGGAAACTAATTATATATCTATATATTTATATTTATTTATATATATATATATCCATACATATATCTATACATATAGAGATATATATATATAGATGTGTATATATATATTTTCAAGTATTTGTTTTCAGGCAAAAGCATGTGAATACTACTGATATACAATAAAAATAAAATGTTAGTTGACATTATTGCTGTTTTTTTCCCTTTGAATTGAATTTTGTGCCTTTCTTTAAAACTGTAAAATAACATCATAACAATAACCATGAAAACAAAAGAAAAATATGCCTAACTTGGAAAAACAGGAATGTCACGGTACCAGAAACTGACAGGGTTTTCCTTTTTTTTTTCCATTGAAACATTGATATGAAAAAAGACAAAATAAAATATAATCATCATTATCCCACTCGTTCTTTGTCCATGCCATGTTACGTCCAGTCAGAGCAGTCTGCAAAGCCATGGCAAACTGGAAGTACTGTCCCAGAACTGTAGTACTGTCCCAATCCAGGCGGTCCACGGTGTCCCATGTGTCCCCACACTGCTCCGTGAGTCCAGCAGCCTCAGAGGGACAGGAGGAACGAGGACTAGGTCTCGGGTCCCTCCTCGCCGCGTATGCTGGCCATCGAGCAATGAGCCGCCGCTAGCACTCGCCATGAGCCTAGACGCCAGCACAGCCCATTATTTTTTCCTCAGTGACTCTTCCCCCTTGACATTGCCACTGCCAGGAGCTCCCCCATATCCTTTATTTTCCGTTTTTTTTTTAAAGTCACACTTTCCTTAAAACGGAAAGTTTTAGTATTCATTCAAAGAAAAAAAAAAAACGTGCTTTTCAACCTCTTCTTTGAGTCCATTCCCAAAGCTAGCACCATGACATTTTTTTAAGCTACACGTTCATTGTTCATAAAAAAATAGTGCCATTTTTTTCTTTACTTTGACGTAATCCGTGGCAATGTGCAATTTTGCAGACTCTTTTCTGCTTTTTGTTTGTGATCAAAAGGTGCTGGAACAGGAATCTAATTTTACAAAATAATTCCTTACAGTGTGGAAGTCCCTTTATAGGTAGAGGTGCAAACTAATAAGAAAAAGAAACTAACAGAGATTTTCTTTTTGCCTCAGGAAAAATGATGTGGAATGGATTCTTTCATGCAAGCTGTTCTTCACTTTCGGTTGTCTTCCACAAGGACAAAAAAACATCCCGCTAGGTGTCCTCTTGACACTTGCAAACCACAGATCTCTTTCATCTTCGTTTCTCCCTTCCCTTTTTTCTCTTTTGCTTAAAGATCCACCTGAATCGCATTCAGCCGAATTGTTAACTTTTTGTTCGACGTTTGTGTTTGTGCCTTTTGTATCAGTGACTGAAAGAGAGAGGGAGCGAAAGAGTTCAGACAGGAAGAATGTGAAGGCATGTTTGTGTGCCGGAGGAGGGTGGGTAGGGTCGAAGGGGGGGCGTTGGAAAAGGCCCAGGGGTTTCAAGACGCTGTGGATGAGAGCGGAGGGGGTCGGGCGGGTTGGGGGCGGTGGCGGCGGTGGTGGTGGTGGTGGCGGGGTGGGGGGGACTGGTGGGCTCGGACAGGGCAGGGGAGGTCAAAGAGGACTGCCACAGAAATGACGTCAGAGACAAAGCTATAATCCCCTAGTCTTTTTTTTCACCCTCAAAACTCTTGTCTGTGCAAAGGGCTGGCAGCGGGCTCATTTGTGGTTGACAAAGTTGTCCGTGGTGAGCAACACGGGAGGCAGTTTGCTGGGCAGGCTGATCAGGGGCCTGTGGAAGATTGACTGCTCCTGGGCTTGAATCTTCTCCGCCTGCCTTCGAAACCTTTTGGCCCTCAGGATGGCAGGGACACCCCTCCGGAGCCGCTGGGCCGCCTTCCTCTGCCACACCTCGTATTTGGAATATTTCACAGTCACATGCTGCTTCCTTGGGACTTCCTATTGTGGCGTTCGGGGCGAAAATAGAGGAGAAAAAGGGGAAAAGAGGGCGTGAGTTCATTAGGCGTGATAAGACACCGCGCGAGTGCGTATCACAATGGAGGAGGGGGGAAAAAAAGCCCTGCTTGTTTAGTGAAAACATTCGGTCATTGTTGCGCCAGTCCGACGGAAATCAAATATCATTCTTAAGTAGCCGATCGTCAAAACAGACGCGCCTCGCCTCAGACTTGCCCTTGTTTTGGTTTCCTCGACTGACAGAAGTTGTCAACAAGTACTTAGTTTAGCCTCTTTAACATACTGCCAAAGGGAAGGGCGGTCGCCCGGCTCATATACATATGAGGAGCACGTCGTCTGCCGCCGCGAGCACCCCCACCGCGGCTCACTGAACTGCCTTCGCGGACTGAATGAAACAACGCATAAACACACTGTCGTGTCAAAACTTCTATTCTTATGCTCCAGACTGCGAACAGTGTAACGTATTGTTCCCAGCACCACGGATTGAGACACAGTGGGTGGGAGTGGTGGCAGCGAATGTAGAATTTATGCGTGAGTAGCCAGTGCTCCATCTGAATGGCTTGTTTTGGTCCTGCCACTTGAAGAGTGTTTATCCCCCTTCATTCACTTCAGGCCCGCTCAATAGCCGACACAGCTGGCCCTCAGAGCAGGCTGTACCCATCAACTCTCCCTACCCCGACAAACTAGGGACATGTCCTAACTAATTCCCCAGGAGCCTTGTTTTTTTAACGTTTTTTTGGGGGGGGGGGGTCACATTGCAAACAGGATACTTTCCGCTGGACGTCTGCTGAAAAATGTATTTGTTTGTTTACATTTCTGGCAACAGCGTGCCGCTGACGCTAATTTTCCCTGCAATCCGAAGGCAGAAGCACTCTTAAGACGAGGTCTTTTCCGCGCACGTGGAGTGAACGTTTCGAGGGATTTTCAAAGAGGCCCGGAAAGCTTAGCCTTGTGATTGCAGTGGGATCTGAGGCGCTTTGACAATTCCCCGCACGATTCAGGCATATTTCAGCCAGGCTCGGCCGGCCAGGTCAGGTGTTTTTGACCATCAATTTTTTTGGAACGCCTGCTGTTCCGTGACTAATAATCGCGCACTCGGAACACGATGTTCCAAGTGAGTTACGGACCACTGGTCCCCAACATCGCCCTCTCTCACACGCAACATACTCGACTCTGAATCTGAGAGCACGTCTTTCCCTCACCATAATGTGCTGTGCCCGTGTCTACGCTTTTCCACTATGGTCAGCACTTTGCCTGGAAGGTTCCTGCTTACCATTGACCATCTGACGAGATAAACCTGTCTCTGCGTGAGTTTCAGTCTGCGACCAGCGTCAGTGACATGGGGGTGAGGCTCGCAGGTGAATAGAGGCAGCGAAGATGAGAGGACTGATAGGGCCGCGGACTGACGCTGATTCCCATACTGGTGTGTTGATGTTGTTGCTCAGACGTACCTGTTTTAGTGCGGGCATCACGGGTATGACCTGTAGAGAGGTGGCCGACACGTCCCTTTCGGACTTGGCGGGTTTGGCACAGTACTGCTCCAGCAGGTTGAGGTCACAGCTACGGAAACAACACTCCTCTACGATCCCACGGTTCTGGGGGCGCCGGTTGCTACCCCTGCTGGTTGGCCTACCTGGGGAGAAACACAGAGAGGAAGCGATGAAGAGGGCACGGCCAGGGCCTGAAAACACAACACCCGCATCCGTAATGAATCTAGGTTGTTTTTGCAGGATTACTTGGACAATCATAGCAGCCCTTGGAGCAAAGAGGATAAAAGGAAATCTATGACCAACTGCAACAAATCTTTTTGTTTGTAGAGGATAATCTGATTAGGGCTATCTGGAAGTCCTTAAATGAGTGAATACACAAGTAAACACCCTGTGCTGAAGAGACCAAAAGAGAGCCACGGAGACAGCTTAGCTCTCAGGCCGACCTGAGCGTGAGCAAATACATAAAATGGAAACTTTTCAATGACCTTGTCCTTTGTCAAGTCAGCAGAGATAAAGAGGCTGGAGAAGGCGCGGAGAAGAGAGGAGAGGAGAGGAGGGGCGGAGAGGTGGGGACAAAAAAGGAGAAAGGGAATCCGTGCGGAGAGGGAACGTGAGGGTCAAAACAGAGGGGAAGAATGCACAACAAAAGAGGAAGAGAGTAAAGACATGAGAGAAAAAGGTGTAAAAGAAGAAGGTGAGGGGGTGGATGGTTAGCATGTTGCACAGGGGAACATTATCCGCGATCAATAAAGGCCTTGTTTGAAGTCCCGCGACCCACACAATGCTGGAGAAATCTCATGAGAGGGGATGGCGAGATTTGATTGCAGGAAGAGCAACATGAGAGAGAAAGAGGAGGGTGATCCAGGGGGGAGGAGGAGAAGGCAAAGAGGAGGAGGAGGAGGAGGAGGAGGAAGAGGAGGAGGAGGAGGAGGAGGGAGCACATCCATGTTGGCCCAAATTGGATAATGATCTTTCTGATTTGAGAGAAGCTTCCGTGGCAGGCGGCACACAAAGAAGCGGCCTGTCTGTCAACGGCGCGAAGCGGCGACGCGGCGCGGCCGGGACGAGAAGTGTGGAGAATCGGAACAACCTAAAGACGCTGAAGTTATGTGTGTCACAAACAGTGCCGACTGTGCAAACAGAAGCTTATCCAGCGGAGGATTAACAGCAACCGCAACGATTTCACATAATGCTTTACAGCTATTCCATCGTCACTACAATGGAAGCAATGATCAGAATTGATGGTAATGATCTTTCCTCGCTCTCCCTCCTCCACCTCCTCCTCCTCCTCCTCCTCCGCTGGACTCATCAGTGTGGTCTCCTGGCCTGGGAACACTGGTGCTGAGGTGACTGGTATGCCTCTTGGGGTGCTATTACTTTACTGGTAAACAAGCAGCCCATTGTGTCGCTCAGTCGTGTGTGCCTTCGCAGCTCGCCAGCCTTTCATATGCAATGAGAGGTATGGGGCTGTAAGCAGACTCAGCAGAGCAGCCTGGACGAGGTCTTGAGACACACAGCTGGCTATAATCTCCCTCTCTCTCACTCCTTCTGTCTCTCTCTCTCTCGCTCAGTGTGTGTGTGTGTGTGTGTGTGTGTGTGTGTGTGTGTGTGAGGGAGGGAGAGAGTGAGAGGGAGAGAGTGAGAGAGAGGGAGAGCTTGTGTGTGTGAGAGTGGAGTGCGTGAGAAAGAAAAATAGCAAACACGCATACCACACAGCCACAGACGGAGTCTCAGCTATCCAAACAGATGTGTGCGAACGATCAACAGAGAGATCCAGCGGAGGGAAATAAAAGGCGAATATAAATTATGCAGCTCATTGTGAAAACTTGTGACGGCCCGAAACCTACTGAAATAGAAGCCTCTGTCTTCGCAGACAAACTGCAGCGCATCCACCAGTTCTCCCCCACACAGCGTCTCTGCCGAGGCCATTTCCACCACGTAGAGCGTCAGGGCCAGTGCAAACAGCAGCGCACGACTGGTCGAAGACATCTTTTTGACCTGCAGACAAAAACACACATTGCAGAATGAGGCGCACGGTCATCAAGTGCAACCACATAATTTACAGAGTGGAAGCGCGTCAGATGCACTTAGAAAAAACTCAGATGACAGCCAGATGTTTTCACAGTTAAGAGGATCCAGTCTTACATGCACTCACATGCACGCCTGTACAACACTCCCAATGTCAAACGCGGTTTCAAACGCTGACCTACTAACTCCCCAACAAGTCTGTTGCGTGAGAAAAAGAGAGCGACGTCCAGTGCGCAGATTTCCTCCAGACTCGGCCGCTGTCATGTGTGTGTCACCTGTCACCTGAGAGATAAGCTTCTTCTGAAGGACGGCAGAGAAAGACGGAAAAAAAAAAACCATCGACCGCGGCTATCTTCAGCTTTCTCACTCTTACACAACTCTGCAGAAGTTGCAGGACCGGCTGCTCGATAGTTAACCACCCGAAAAGCCAGACTCAGCATATATTTTCCCCTAGCTCACCCTGGAGTGAGCTCACTGACCCCTCAGACCTACCGCCCCCTATCTGCCGGCGAAACCACCAGCTGTTTGCTCCGCGTCCAGCGCCAGGCGCACCGCTCCGACAGCGGAGACTCAAATACCTCCTCAAACTCTCGTCACAGATGTCGCAAAGCTTCGGACGCCGCAGCTTCAAGCGTCCCTGAGCCCCTTTTACGCGTCTTGAACTTTCTCAGCGGCGTTATCAAGAGATGTCCGGTTGGTTTTGTTGCAAAAAAACCCCCCCAACAACCAAAAAAACTGATGCGGGCTCTGCATCCACAAACGCAAAAAGCGGCTTTTTTGTCTTATTAAAAACCACCTCTACGGCCATGCCAGCAAGTCTCTCGTTACGCGCGCAGGATCAAACTGTTCGCTCCTTGTGGTTACCTTCATTCTGCTGTTCTCCGTCCTTCGGCAGGTGTGGCAAAGTGAGTGGTGTCCGTGTCTTTGCTGGGCTTCCATGTCAGATAGCAGTAGTCAAAACGTCGGGAGTTAGGCTATTTGGTTCGAAGAAGATTGCAGGTGAGTTAGTGTCCCAGTCGGTGAGGCAATTGAGATGGTGTGTGAGAGGCTGTCCAGGCGACAGGCAAAACTTCTCGGCGAGAAGTATTATATACCAACCCGCCCCTTACACCCACCCCGCCGCCTCGCTCCTCCTCTTCACGGCTGATAAAAAAATGGCCCAGAGACGTTTTATGGAAAAGTGCTTAAAGGGAGAAAATGCACCCAAAAAAAAGAGAAGAGGCAGAGGGTGAGAGTCCCAAAATATGGAACACTTCCATTGGCATTTTCCACGTTTACTCACTGTAACCTACAATCACAATGTTTACACACGGGACGCAGACTGAACAAGAATAGACGTAATTCCTTCGACTCCTTGAAAAATGCCAATGTCTCCGCCCTGCTGTAATTAAGATTAACATCCAGTGGAATCGCCTTGGCCACGGGCTGCGGATTCCCTCTGACTCAGGTGTTGGTGGAGACACGGGGGTCAAAGGTGTCCGCCGGCGGGGGGAGGATGCGAAAGGTTATCCGGCCGGATGGGTGCCAATACATGGGGTGGATGCAGAGAAGAGGGGAGGATGCAGCAGCGGCGCTCAATGACTCATCCTTTTAGAAATGTTGTCTGGAAGCATCGAGTCAACTTGAGTGTTTCCTTTGAAAGAGAAAAGAGAAAAACATACACAAGTGCAGATGACACCCCCCCCCCCAAAAAAAGCCCCCAAAAAAGCCCAATCGATGAATCACTCACACGTTATAGATGGCAAACAAACTCCTCTTGTATAGTCCTGCTGTAAAACCACATCCAGATGTTGCATAGGTGACTTCACAATAGACAAAAGGGGGTTGAGTTGGAAAATGTGATTTTATATATAAGCAAGCACTTTCACCCCCCCAGGACTGTGTGAGGGCTCCCTTATGTAAGGGTGTCTCCTGCAGAAGGTGCAGTAAATGTGGACAGACTGACACTGACACCTAGTGGCCAAGTTGAGGAACCTCCGCTTGTTTTTTCTCAGCTCAGTTCTGCCGGACTGGAGGTCCGTTTTGAGGGGCACAGCCGGCTCTCACCTGGCCAGGAGGAAACATGTCCGGACAAACTCCCCCAAAGTGGACTCTCTCATATTACATTGACACCAAACCTTCTAAACACCCGACTCTGTTTTTTTCCAGTCACCTCGTTGATTGACAAGGAAAGTTTTCTGTCTGATAAAAGTGCCATTGTACCATTTTTTGCATGTCATACGTCTTGACATATCTGACGGACCAACACAATTTGGAATACACTGATATTTTTCCGGAATAATTAAAAGTTACATTTTTAATTTCCTTAAAAAGTCCTTTAAAAAAACCTTCTGTTCGCCATAATTTTTTCTTCTAGTATGCATACTTTTGTGTTCAGTTTTTTCCAGCTGCAAACAAAATGACGTTCAAAAGCAGTGTAAAAATATTTGATAAAATGTGGAGATTTTTAACATCAGACAGACGCAAACTGCTAAATTGTGCCCCCTTGTGGTGAAGGTTATGCTCAGCAAGTGCAACTCAGCCAAGTGTTCATTTGGCAGGAGGGTAAAAGCGATTTTCTGTCTGAGTTCACGGACTAAAGTTCAATCACACCAACAGGACAGAAAATGTTGCGATTCTTTATTGTCTGACAGATTGTGATCAGCAATTTATTACACTTAAAGTACTTTTTACTTTTGATTTTTCATTCACACTGCAAGACCAAAACCTTAAAAGACGTGACACGACAAAAACAACATGAAAACTATTATTCAGCCAGCAACTCACTGCCATACCGAAGTCACACGTTTGCAAAATAAAGCTCTTAAGATAGCAGGTCTGCATTTATTCTTTAAATAAAATAGTTTCGTTTCTTCAAGTTTACACCGCCAACTCCACAATACTATGATAACTCTTTGATTTCAAAATAATGGTACCGTACTTGTGATATTCTCATTTAATACATTCATAATCACAGTTCCCTTTTTATTTTGGTTCAAACGTCGACATACTGTATTTCCTCAATAAACAAAGTTTTGCTTCAAAAGCATGAATGGCCCAGTCAGTAAAACCTCGTCTTTTCACAAACCGACTCACACCCAGCGAGGGGCTAAAGCATCTTTGGAAACTTTGCTGCTTTTTGAGGTTTTAACGGTTGCAACCCTATTGGCCACCCAGCCAGTCAGCCACAACAAGCATCCACTCAGCGTCATACCGGAGGAAGAAGCACAGAAAGATGAACACAACGGTTTCGTCACATTGCAGAGCTCTGCGGAGAGGAAGCAGACGACAGCGAGATGATCACAAACCGGGGACGCCATCACGACAAAACGCTCAGGGCGTCTGTCAGCGCCTTCAGCTCGTCCTTCACACCTTCTAGGCCCCCTTGGATCTTCAGTGGGTTGTCCAAGACTTCCACGCTGCTGGTGTAGGGGTCGTACTTGACCGAGAAGGGCCGCTTGATTCCGGCTACGTACGTCCTGGTCAAGAATGGAGGTCAAAGCAGGTCAGGAAGCGCACAACTGTGACCCGAAGCGCTGAAAAGCCGAGGTTGCTTATGAATGTATGCAATAAAGCCGTCCTGCCTGGGAAAAAATCAAGACAAATACTTTTTTTCTGGCCTGAAGACTCTTCCCCTTAAGTGACCTGATGGAAAACTGCCCACTCGTTGTCGGCCTGCCGTGGACTAAGATTTCCATGACTCGAGAAACACAGCATGTAATGTAGTCAGATTAACTTTATTTTTCGTGCCGTGCTTCACTAAATGTTCCTGTGCCCTGTGTTTTTCTCCTCCAGCGTGGCAGAGTTGACATGTGTACTGAGTGAAAACTATCAAAAGACCCACAAAGGCTTCTTGCTTTGCAGGGCAAAATTTGACGTGTTGGCCAAACAAAACTGCAGCGTTTTGCCTTGGTAAGAAAGGCTACATTAGTAACAGCTGTCTTCTGGCTGCTATGGCTGACCTACAAAAGCCTGTGGCCTCGGGGGTTGGCTGGCTGTTTTTCTGACCTTGTCCTTATGTAACCCCCCCCCCTCTCTCTTTTTTGTTTTGTTTTCCATCTATGTCATCTCTCTGTCTCCTCCACATGTTTTTATTTATTTGCACATCCAGTCCAATAAACAAAACAAACCTGAACTTCTCCTTTGCGTCAGAGAAGCTCTCGGAAACAAAGTAGACGGGCTGGTAGTCCTGGTCCTGGTATGGCTGCACCGCGGCAGCCTCCGGCTCGAACTCCCTGGTCTCGGGCTCATCCGACAGGGAGTGCTGGGAGCGAGTCGAGAGCGAGTCTGACAATTAGCTGACGGCTCATTTGGCTGCAATCGTGGCACTTCAAACAAACAGTTCAGAGTAAATGCTGAAACTTACGACAAGCTCCCCGTAGGAGGACAGCAGCCCAGCCCCGTAGGCCCTCACCTCACCGTTTTGTTTACACAAACCGTATTCGACCGTGAACCAGTAGAGCTGATGGGAAAAACAGAGGTGAAGGACTAAGCCTAACGTCGTCTTTGTCTTTCAAAATCGATCGAAATTTACATGAAGTTTTGTGTGCAGTCTGAGGACAATGCGAGAAAAAGGTCGACAAATGTGTTTCTACCTGATTTTTACAGCAAATTTAAAGCTTATTCATATCAATTGTTTTTTACACTGAACATTCTACTCTTGAAATTCAATCTGAACAAATATATTGAGAAGAACGTGTTAAATTTTCCTCTCTGAGTGAAAGGTGTGCTTAAAATTGAATCCATGTAGCTGAACTGTAATGCAGTTTGTATGTGGCCTCTTACCGTGGACAGCTTCTCAATATCTTTATCTGAAGCTCCCAGTGATGCCAGACCAAGATTCTGCAGGGAAATAATCAATATTTTGTTACCAGAAGGAGGACGAAGAGCGCCGGGGTGGAAAAGACAAGAGACAGAAGCAACGCGAGATGCAGACCTGCGAGAACTGGGCGAAGGTGCGGTCGGCCAGCATGGGAACGTGACCCAGCAGCTCATGGACGCAGTCACTGAAAAGAAAGCTTCAGTCGGTAAGTCACAGGTTTTGAAGACAGTTTAGAAAACCAGGCACACGTAAACAACCTGATCTTGGTTTCATGTAGCAGACAGGCTGTCACAGTCCTGATTAAAAACCATGCACGCTAAAAGTGATTAAATTAACTGAGAAATTCAGGTTTCTTTCCAATGCAACCATTTGATATCAACTGTCACAAATTCCTGTCGTTCTCTTTTGATTCAGACTCGATTAAATATAGCATCACCTTGAAAAAGTGTCAAAGGAAAGCGGGACTAAATAAGCTCTCTATTCATCCTGTTTCTGGGAAAAATAAGACGTAACAGATTATTCCGATGAACTGGACTGTTTTAAGTTTTTAATCTAGTAGCATATCAATCATGGAGATGTATGTTTGTCTGATTGATCATTTATATTTATAAAAAAAACAGCATGGAAGAGAAAGAGACCAAAGCTAAAAGGCTCTCTTATCATTGCCTCCAAAATCCTGACTTTCGTCAAGCGTCGGTGTGCGTGGACTCACGGCTCTGGCGAGTGCATGGGGGAGGAGGCGTGTCGGATGTACTGGGTGCACTGAAACACCCTGAAAGCCAAACTCGCCAGGAAGTCCCTGGCTGAGAGCAGGCCGGCGACGGGGCGCAGCTGAAAGCCCGTGCGCTCTGCGCAGGTTGAAGAGGTCGGAGAGAGAGCAGAGAAAACGAATCCGATTATGAGGCTGACGAACAACAGAGTCACGAAACATCAGCCGTCCAGCCTGACGCCTCTCTCGCACAATCGTTCTTTACCTTTCAGGAAGCGTGACACGTCTTCCAACTGAGGGATGTTGTTGGGGCTGTACCCACAATGCCGTTCCAGCAGCCGGAAGGCCTCGAGGTATTCGGTGCAGGCGTGGGTGGTGTACAAATCTCTGAGGGTGGAGTAGACTTCCCGCCTTCATGAGAGCATTCGAAAAAAAACGTCACTTTTTAAGACAAAGTGAGGAGCAGAAAAGAAATACTGACAGAGAGAAATAGTGACTGAACACAAGATTTGGAAACAAGTAAAAATTTTCGACCTCTTTAAACCTCTTTATTTTTAATATCAAATTTAGGAAGTTTCATTAAGATTTTGATTTCCTTCCTTGTATTCTGTTACATTGTGTATTACTTCTTTGGCTCTTTGCACGGTGAGACTGAACCATGGATTACAGCTTGTCCTCATGTTGAGCTATGCATGTCAATATGTTCTCCAAACAACCACTTATTTTAAATCTTCCGTAATGATTTCCTTTTTGCATAAGCAGCTCAAACTTGGTTAATGTTACTGAATCTTTGGAGGATACATGCAACAACTTTTGCACCACAAACACAGCAGCACGTGACAGAATACTCTTAGACTTATAGTCTTATCCTCTTGGAGCTGTAGATGCTCACAGGTGCGAGTCTTCCGTTCATTCATCATGTTTTACAAGTGTTTCCAAGATGATGCAGCAGTTCTTACCACGTGCTGATCTCCTCCTCTGTGTATTCAACTCTGGGAATCAGCTGCCCGCTGAGGACAAACATATGTGCACACTTATTGGTTAAAAATCAAATTTTATTTGTATTCCCTTCTTTTGATGGTCGTCTGTGGAGTATTTAGTTGCGTCTCTTACTGTCTGTATCTGAAGGCAATGTCGCCGATCATTTTCCTCCTCTGTCTGTAGACGGGGTCTGTGTAGCCCTGTTTAAATCAAATATATGTCAGACTGATCCCATTTTCCGTCAAGACGCATTTGCCCAACGAGAAAACAAGGCAAGTAAAGAGAGTTGTTTCTCGAATGTGCCTGCTAATGGCAGCGCTCGTACTCACAGGATGGTCTTGATCTAAGTCTGGATCAAATTTGGTGACCAGGTGATGACATTTGTCCAGGTCTGCAATCCTCTTTGGGAACCAATGAACTAATGCAGAAAACGGAGGGAAAATGTAAAAAAAAAAGGGTGTTTTCTGAAATTTCTTGGTACTTTATGACAGGATTTGAAATAAAAGGCTTACATTTGACTTCTTTGGTGGTTTTAACATCCTCTGCATTCCTTTTGATGGAGCTGATCAGAGTGTTAACGTCAGATAGGTGCACCTCACAGCGCACAAAGTACTCCAGACCCTCCAGGTTGTCCTTCAGCTTTCGGCACGGTCGCGTCTCCAAGTGGTGGATTTTGGCCTCAAAAGTCTGCAATGCAACAAAGATATGAAAACTTAATGAAGGCTCCATTAGAAGCATTGATGAAAATCGGGTAAATCTTTTCCGGAAACAATCGAACACATACAAGCATATTATAGACTTTTTTTCCCCAAGATGACTCAAGTATTATAGCCAAATTTAGTTCAACCTTCAATAGACAATCATTTTTTCAGTTATCCAAATCAAAAACAGAAATTTGAAGCAGATTTCTTGGGTTGAAAGTTACACCATGTTTAATTATTCAATAGTTTGGATTGACTTGAGGAGCCTGAATTTACAGCTGACCACTGTGACCCACTTTAAAAAAGAGATTGATTCTATGAATTACAAGAAGAATGTGAATGTGCATAAATAATCAGTTCTGTTAATTTTTTCTGGTCATCTCCATCTTACTTCTTTCTGTAATTTTAGTTTATGTGTAAGAAATATAACATTTTTATTGGTAGATAAAATAATATGCACATTAGCAAAATTTGCAAATTAATATGTATTTTTTTAAATTGCACTCTCTTTTTCTGACTCTACTACAATTATTCCGACAAAATCTTTTCCACACAACGGCCAAAAACTTTTAAAAATTAACTTTATGAGGATAATACCCATAAAATGATACCTGTTATTGAGACTGGAGGTGATTGGAATCTGTCGTTTGCAACGTAGCCATAACATCCAGCTTGATTGATCAATTAACGCGTAAACCACCGGGATTTATAACATCGTAATAGCGAATTGATTCTAATTATTTTTTCCAGTGTTTTATTCTTGGGATACAGTCACCAAAGACCGGTTGCAGGTGATTAATTCTTTCATAAATTGCTGGGTTAAGTCCTAATCGAGGCTGTCCATCTCTGTCTGTGTCGTGGCACCTCGAAAACCTTGAGCGTCCTGGACAGCGCCGGCGTCTTGGAGTTCCGTAAAGTGAAGAAGAGGTTGAGAAGCGCCTTCCCGTCGTCCTCCTCAAACACGATCTGCTCGCTGGCCTCTGCCGCCTCCGCCGCCGCCGCCGCCGCTTCGCGCTCCTTCCGCGCGTCCTCGATCAAGCTCTGGCGCCTGCCGAGGAACCGCTGAGACTGTTCACGAACGAATTCACAGGAAATTAATTTTCAGTTAGTTGTCCTTATTCCTGAAAAGAGATGAGAAAGGCACGTAAAGAAAGCCACAACTATTTGACCCTTTCCAGTATATTTTGAATTAAAGCGACAAAATGCGCACAAAATGTTATTTGGATGAATCCCGATTATTTCCAGATTTCTTCGAGAAAAGATTCAAAAAATGCAAATTGCAATTTTCTTTTTTATGAATGTAACACTTTTTCTAAAACACTGAATCCGAGCTGCAGCGCAACAAGTACAGCTGCTGCGTAATGGTCACCTTGCGAAGCAAATCAGAGAAATTTAACAATTTGAGATTGATGTGGTTAAAAAAAAATTTTTTTTAGAAAAGAACAGCAAAACTACTCATTGATAAGTTGTATTATACTCTAAGTTTCGTGTTTCTTACCGTGACGGAGTCCGACCTCTCCAGCTCGGATGCTGCTCTGCGAATGCTCTTCGTAGAGGAGGTGGAACTGCTGGAAAGAGGCATCTTCGGCTCTCTGATGTCTTCTGTGCGTGTCGCCTTTGAATGAGTCTGAGGAGCGGTGGAAACTGTGGTCGAAGCGCTCTTCCGACTTCTCAGACAGTGTGCTCAACAGTTTTTCCTTTTTTTCCTCTCCGTAACCAGACAGGCTCCCTCTTTTTATGGGGATCATTTGTTTACACTGTCTGACGTCAAACCAACGCTGATCCCACTCCCATCAATCAATGCACACAATCTATCAGACGCTCCTCAACTTGGAGCCACCAGTATAACTACAGTACATATCGGAGCGTATGTAAAGCTTTGACGCAATTACAATAAATGTTTACCAAATTTTAATTGAATGAAGCAAAGTTTGCATTTTGATGATGATAGATGTTCATTTTTCACCCTTAATACCAGCAAAGTTTGTACTTTTATTTTGAGGATAGATATGATATGATGATTCAATATGAAAATTTGGAATTCATATGATTTTTGGTATTTCATATGGAAAACTTGTGCTTTGCATTGGGAGTTACAGCAAAAACACAGACTATTTTTTATATGCTTTTATAGCTGTATTTTATTGTCTGTGCTTTATTTGGTCCCTTTTGCGTAATAAATTGAGATCGTGGGGTTCAGCTCACCACTGTAGTCATTTTGGCTCTACAATAAAGTCATTGACCTGGAGGCAGTTTGCAAAGGTTAGACAAGAGAAAAGTCAGCTGTGGAAAATTAAGTCACTTTATCAGCTCAATCCAATCTGCACGAGTCCTCACAAATTAGATTTGATAGCACACATGCACACACAGCGGGGAGAAAAGGGAACAACACGTCGTTTCCCCGTTTTGGCCACTCTTGCCTTAGCAACAACCACATCAAGTGAACCCGAGCTGCGTTCAGCGGGCGATTTTTGGTGGTTAACATGATTGTGAGTGATGCACGGTGCCCACAGGCAAAGAGGGGGTAAAAGGATTATTTGCTGACCTCTGCGGCCACATGCTGCCACAGCAGCAACCCTGCGAGGTTGCAGGGGAGGTGGATGCGCCGCAGTGTGACTCTCACCTCAACCTGAACACGCTGAATGGAAATGCTAAAGAGCACTGCTGTAGCCCTGGGCACCGAAACCGGTGGGTCCTTCCTTTATTGGAGGGCGATGAAGTTAGTCGAGGAACAGACGGCAACGAAAATGAATGGCGAGGTGGGAACAGCCTTTCCGCTTTGCTTCAGCCGATTTTCTGCATGGAAACAGAGTAGACCGGTCTCTTTGAACCCACAGATTGGTATTAATTCCTCTTCATCTCAACCTTTAATAAAAGTCATTAAAGGCTGAAAAACAAACGACCCACTTTCACCCTGAGGCAGCAACAATTATCAATTTCATGCTTCCTCTCATTTATGTCTTTTAACCATTTAAGTTACTCTTTAGTCAGATCAGATAATGAGATGCAGTTATTGAGACAAAACTGAAGTTTTCAGTGATGCCGTATCTTCAAACTGTGTTAGAAGAGCCAGAAAATGTGCCTTTGGACACACACACATGATTGAGCCTTATTATTGAGTCAAGAATACATTAATAACAATAGTTTGGAAGCCACCAGGGACGAGTTTATTCAACTCCAACCAGATTGTGTGTGTCTGGGGAATGGCGGCAGAGCTACAGGCTGAATCAGGATCAAGATAAACTGATATCGCTTTTCCTGCTCTCTCCAAATGTCTGCTTCCATGTGTCAGCCCAGATTATCAGGACCTCAGCTGACTGGTTATTTAAAATTGCCCAGATAAACTGAGCTTTTGATTTTTCCATTTTTTCCCGTTATTGACGGCCTAAAAAGCCACTTGATGCTGTTATCAGCACAACAGTGACATATTAACCAGACGTGGGCTCCCTCAAACATCGCTAAGCACGAGCAACTGGACAATAAATAGACAAAAATGAGAATAAAACTTTAGATTAGAGGATTCTAATTTGCTACAAAGTGTAATGATGCTTGGAGTGGAATTTTGATGTGCAATCACCCCCCCAAAAAAGGACCAGGGGGGCTTCACATGCTGCGGTTGCACAGGAAGTCCTCTCATTTGTCTGAATCATTCATGGATTTGGACCCCTCCATTTGCAATGGCAGGTACGTTAGCAACCTTTTGTTCAAAATGTTGCACTTGAAGAGGCAATACCTCGTTGCCATTCGTCCCTCTGTGTTTATCCAATTCTCGCTTCTCTCCTGGAAGTGTCGAACGTGGCCACAAATGACACCGGGACGATAATTATTGCAATTATGGATCGATTCAGCTGCAGCATTGTGGCTTTGTGGGTGTCAGCCTTTTCCCGGCATAATTGTGTGACTTCAGACGGGCTAATTGCATCCAACAGGACCAGCTGGGCAATTATTCATCATCCTCCTCATTTCTTTTCTCTCTCTCTCTTTCCGTAATACAAAGACAGTCACTTTGGTGTGGGTCATTAGACCCGCACCAAAGTGACAAAGAGGAAAATTGAAAACAGAATACATCTTCAACTACTTGCCATCATGTTGGGTAAACATCCTTTTAAAATGGACATATCAATTTGTAGTACAGTATTTGGAGCAACAACTGGCCATATTAGACAATTAAATGATTCGTGTGCAAATTCTCCTGGTTGTCCTGTCGCCAAATGTTGTAAAAATGTTTTTTCTCATGGTTGTTTTTTTTTAATCAGGCAGAAAACTCCAATAATTTGACCTCTTATAAAGTTTCTCATTTCATGTTCAATTTTCAGATTCAAGTGGAAGAAATACTGGCAGGAAAAGGGGCCGTTGCAACTGTCTTACTTGGCTGATTAGCATCATACCTGACTAAATATATTGTCCTCTTTGGCAACACAGAACAATCCATCCTATTAGATAATGTGAAATAATATGTGCCACAGTGTGATGCATGAGGTCATGGTGCCAAATGAATGGATGGATGCATGCTTAATGTGACAAAATTCAACACATTTCTATACTATAGCAAACAATCGTTGCAAAAATGCAATAAGCGTGTAAAGTCAGACTTTATGAATTGATACACTGATGAGGAATTGTATACAATAAAACAAAACGATGCACTATTTTCAACTCCGTCATCCACACACTTTATTTTTAAATTTTTGCTCAGTGTTTCTGAAATTTGAACTGCTTTTGTTACCTTGGAAAGATTCACAGAATTGTAAAACAAGTTTCTTGGTCCTCCGTAAGCCTCTCCCGCACCGCACTTCACTGTTTTTTATAAATTGAGCATCTGTGATGGGCGATGACTGTGATTGTTTAGTGCATGTGTCAAAATACAGCTGCCAAGTGGAATGAGTAATCACGCAGAGTGCTCCTCCGGCCCCTCCGTCTACACGTGTAATGACAGCGGCGGCATAAAGCGGTCTCTGGGTGGGCGAGCGGTGGAGGGAGCGATGCTCAATGGTCCATGCCGACTGCCGTCATCGCCACGCTGGTGCCATTGTGGTCGGTAACTACAGCTGTGGCTGCGACCTGACGGAGTGTATTACCAACATTACCAGCAGGCTGCTGCGACCCCATTATGAATCACCACAAGCGCTTAAAGACTTTGTTCATTCATATTTTGCATCAGTGTGTTTATTCAACTCCACAATCAGTTTGTTCTCGCAAAGGCAGAAACACTCACACGACGTTCGAATACATTTTGATGATTCCACATTGTGACGGAACAGAACAAAGTGTTTGGACATTTCTAAATCAAGCAGAGGGACTAAACTGCTCTTCATTCCAACCAGAGGGGAAACAAATCATCCCTGTTAATTACAGGAAAGGCAACAGGTTGTGGAGATGAAGATTATAACCAACTGCCTCATTTTCTGTGTCGCTTGTTCCCTTTCAGGGTTGTCGAATGCAGCCGCCATCGGCCGACGGCTGGGTTCAACATGGACAGTTCGCCAGTCCATCACAGGGTAAACACGGACAGATGGACAACCACATTTACACTGATTCTCACGTTCACGCTCAGTTTAAAGTCACCAGTGGACCTCATGGATGTTCTTGGACTATGGGAGGAAAAACACCTGAGTTTGTACCCAGAACTGACAGGATGGATACCTTTCAGCCACAAGGCAAACACACACGGAGACGTTACACAACATGATCACCAAGTCTGAACTCAATCCAGGTTTTGCTGTGAGATTCGTGTCACTCTCTAAATCACCATGTGGCCCCAAAAAAAGTATGTTAAATTATTTTAAAACTACTTCTCAGACAGGATGATGCTTTGAAAATTCCTCCTCTGTTCAGTTTGAGTTACGCATCAGATTTGCTCTTTTCTCTTCTCTTTGGTAATCCTCTCCTCATAATCAACGTTTACGGCTACTCGTGTTGTGCTTCTTGCTTTCTCTGTTTTCTCGAGCAGCCTGTTCTTTCGTAAATGTCATATCTGATAAGTAAATTGCGGTCCGGAACCACATATCTACTCCGAGGGTCGTGTTAGATCTGCACAGCGGGGAAACAATTCTCCAAGAGCTTCACGTCACGCAAAAATGATTTTCACCAATCATTGGGGGCTGTCAAAGAAAAAATACTGGTTATAAATTACAAAAGTAAGTTCACTACTTCATTACTACAAAGAAAAACCAAAAGAACTTGGATGTTGATGCCAATTGTGCAAAAATAAAACATAAAACTGTATGTACAAGCAAAATTCTTTGTTTGAAGTGCTTTTTCCAAGATCCAAGCCCTCAAAGCCAACATTCTCCCTCTCCGATGTCGCTGAGTGTCCAGGGTGGTCATCTGATGCTGCCCGGTTCACAGAAACAGCACAATGATTTTGTAAAATCACCTGTTTCCCCTCCAGCGGTGTCGCAGTGGTTTGTGGCTGGACGGACTCTTAATTAGATTTACCTTTACCTAATGGGGCCCTGTCATCCAGCAGCCTGAAGCGGCCGGGATTATGCAGCTCATGATGGAAATCAAGCAGCTGGAGCCTCAGAGACAAACCCCACCTGGAGTGTGACAACTGCTTATTCAACCATTCAGTGTCACTCCTCTGCTGTAAACCATTTACATGCACGTAAGTCACACAATGAAACATTAAGCCGAACACATAAAATCGTAACATCAATGACGCAGCTGCTGCAAAACCAACAAAAACTGCTGAAATGTAACTCTCTCTCTTATAACCAGGACATTTCTACCAATTGTGAATATAGTTTGAGTGTAAAAGTAAGTGTGTCCTTGACAGAAAATCCTTAACTGTCAGAATTTGTGTAAATAACGTTTTGCCGTCATACGGTTGATGCCTAAATTATAGAGGGAAAGCAGACGTAACGAAATTTGCCATAGCAGGTGTCTATTCACGTGATACATTTGGAACTTGCTGTTTGTAACTAAAAGGTTTATCTGTTGTTGCAGAATGATAAAGACGTTGATGGCAAAGGACAAAAAAAAAAGATGTCATGATTGAAATTGCTTATCGGTGCAGATGAAAACAAATTGCAGTCAGATTGAGGAAAGCGGGAGCAGAGAAGTCAGGCTGCCCTAAGTTGGATCGATGGCTCTGCTGAATTTGTTACGCACACGGGTCCTTTTGACGCAACCACCTTTGGGGGGATATAGTAGTTCCGCTTCCCACCCCCCCCCCCCCAACACACACACACACACATCCAAGACCTCCTGCTGTGAATAATGACCACAGCTGTGTCATACACTGTCATCAAGCAGTGCGTGTATGCGTGTGTGCTTGTCTGTCTATCCTGTTTTGATGGCTTTCTACAGTCGGTGGGTTTGTGTGTGTGTGTCTGATTATGGTGTACAGATAGGCCATTACCCATGCGTTACGGGGAGAGGGGCTTAATGGACGACAGAGGATGCAGGGACAGGGTGGCTCGTAAACACTGCCCCGTCCCCCCAGCCATATCGATACTGACATCTGGGAGTTTGGCCACTTCATTCACAAAACCAATACCCCAGTGGGATGAGATGGGCGCTGTTCAATCAGGGGGAAAGACGAGGGCTATCAAGACATCCACCCTCAGGATGTCAATTCTGTTTCTGCTCTTTGTTTTTCTGTGTGTTTGTGTTTTGATGGCGTGAGGCCCCTGAACAGACCAGCGCCACCCACTGTCAATCACTCTTATTCCAAACAGTGAGCTAAAAAATATTCACATTTCTCTGTATTGGTCAAGTTATTGATTGGAGATTGTTGTAATGAGACGATTGTTTTGCAGGGTCGCTTGCACCACAAATTCCCTTCATTAACCAATCAATGCTGAGACATCGACTAATAAATGTCTGAAAACATAAAACGAAACAACAAATCAGTTTGAATGTTCAGACAAATATTTAATGTAAAAATCAAATCTAATCTTGGCCACTGTGCTGTGGACGTTCGAGTGGGCTGAATTTGCAAAGAATGATCTAAAAACACTGGGAGAATAATCAAGTGAGTGAGGGTAAAAGCCATGGATACTAAATTGCTTTTTAACCTCCTCGGAAAAATGAAAAATCTTCTGTTTTTCATATTCTTTCCTTCAATCGTTACATACAGATTGTGTATATTTAGCTTCCTAAAGTTTGAATCTGTAAGTAGACACTTGCACAAAAAATCCAGTAGATAATAGTTGCTGCATTACAAAGACAGAAACTCTGGATTCCACCTGTGTGATCACATGACGGTTGTTTTTCAGTGGTTAGAAAAAGCAGTTGTCAGTGCTGTGAGGTCTGGCGTTGTTCGTAGATAAACATCTGAGCCGACTAAATGCACGTCTTGCTTTAGAGGATCTCTTACAGAACGAAGGTGCACCAGCACACGCAACATGCCAACAACCAGATGTGTGCCTGTGCCCACTCAGCACAGAGGGTGTAATCGAGCAGTTTCCAATTTTCTCCAAAGAAAACACCTGCAGGTGTTGTGACTACCTGTAGAAAGTCACTGAACAAAGACTTCTGTGGGAAGTCATACTGACTGTACTGTACTGACTGGCTCATACGTCTTCGTCACCAGTCATGATCAGCAATGAGCTCCTCTGTACATTTACTTTCTAAAATTAGCAATTACTATTCACTTGTTTCTGGATCCCCGTCTCGTCCCAAATGTTACACAATCACATTTGATTTCTTCTACGAGTACAGAGCCTGCTGGTAAATGTCACACTGTGACAGGCACAAAGCCTGGTCACAACAATCCTGCCCTGAGGGCTCCCAGACCTGTCACTTCCTCTCAAATGTGTAGACTTTCCAGTGGTTGATAGCAAACAGAACGAAGACTTGGATTTTAGTGTTTTTTTATGACTCCTGCCCAGTGGGTCATTTCCGCAAAAAGCACATTGTCGAAGAAAAAAAAGAAACTGATTCTGGAATAGCAGATACAGTTGGAGAACAAATGATTGGATGGAATTTTGGGAGTCCTATTCTGTGCACTGAATAGAGACCGTCTCAAAATCAGCTCCTGGTCGCTGGATAAGTTTGGTGTGAAAAGAATTCTCATTCATTTTTTGTAGTTATTCGAGGGAAAAAAGATCCAAAAGGGGCAGAAAATGACAGAAATTTAAAAAACCTCTTATGATAAAACATGACATGTCCCAAGGTGTCCTTTTTTGGCTTGAGTAATAACCTCTTTTTTCTCAAATTAAACAGTTACTATCCTAGATTTGAATTTATTCCGCTTTCATCAACATTCACAAAATCTCAAATTTTGGGACAACGCAGTTGGGCAGGTTTATTACTATTACTTTAGGAAACATACAAAGACTGTGGAAAAATACTGATCATTTTTGGTTGGTAAGGCATTCATATTATTAAAGAGCCCCTCTAAGCAGTTACAGCCATTGTCTGTTGTGAAGTGTGGGTGTGTGAAGCCCTCTCGTGGTCTAAACATGATCTGGAAAATATATTTTTCTGACATAATTCCAGCCATGACAGACTTTATGGGAGTTTCAGGAGCTCAGGTGTGTTCACAGGGACCGATCGAGGAGGGTTAATTAGTTGCTGCTATGCCAAGGTGTCCCAGTGGAGCTCCTCCTCCTCCGCTGCACCACCTCTTTATCCTTTTCAGCAGAGCCTTTTGGGGGAACCGTCACAACAGAGCTGCATGAACAGGATTTTTGAGCCTCAAACAATGTGCTCCCAAACCAAGAAAATTGTTGATTTAAATCAGGATAAACAATTGTTTTGACCAGAAATATCAGTGTTGATGGAAACAAAACAGACACACGGATTTTATTATTCTATTTATTTTCATACGAATAGGAGAAATCTGCCTATATGGATCAGCTTTGAGCTGGCGCGTGAACGCGCAGCAATGAGTACGGAAACTGTCGAACAAGCTCGAAAGAAACCGAGCGGCAGGTAGGAACGGTTTCGACAAGCGCTACTGCGCAATCTCTGTCCCTGCCGCCCAACGGAATATGCGCATTTGGTTGTTTGTCAAACCCGGAAGTAGAGTATATTTTGCTTCATGCGCCACTGAGTAACTTTCATAGGCATAGACATTAATATATTGATGTCTATGTTCATAGGAACGAATGCGGCTCGGTCTCCGACACGGCATTCAGTTCTTGAGCTCGTTCGCCTGTTTCCGTGGGCATAGCGCGTTCACGAGTGTTATACAGCCGCTGCTTTAGGAAGCGGCTGTAGGTAATGACTGAAGGAGGCAGTTTATTGCGGTTTTAATATTTTAATCATCAGTGACTTTGCTTACTGAACGCTGGACTATTACTGGTGTTCATTAATTAGGAGTATTTTTCTAATACTAATTGAATCTAATACTAATTGAATCTACGCTCCCGTTTTTATTTGTGATTTACAAACATAGAAGTACGTAACATGAGAAACCTGTCTCTACCACAGCAAGTATCGTCACGTTCAAAACGTATTATTTTCTCTCCAAAACACTGATGAAGTGCTGATAAAATGGGCTCATTTGTGCAGCAGTTCATCCACCTTTTAATCATGGGACACAATGTATTTTTGCACTCATGTGTTACAGCGGGGAAAAAAAACATGAAAAACATAAAAAACATATTCATTATATGTGACAAAATATTAACCTGAAACAATCGTAATGAGTTATTGCTTTTTTCGAAACAATTATTTTTATTTACAACAAACAACGTGCGATGCTGCTCATGATTTGGAAAACAAACAAGAAAAAGATCATTTTTGAAGAAGAAAAACTGCTAACTTGAACCATGCTAATTGAAAGTCAGTACCTGCAAGTTCATGTAACGACATACGATTTATACGCTCATTTATTGGCGTTTCTTTTTCAATGCTGGCTGATGGAGAAAAGTCTTGTTGGGCCCAATTGAAACACGTGACCGGCGCCATACCTGCAGTAACGTTCGTTGGCCAGCAAGTGTTTTTTGGGAGGCGTTTCCTGTGGGTTTTGGGGGGGTAGAAGCGGAGGCGCTTGAGCGACGCGACCAGCGAGGATTGCGCTCGTCCGGAGGTAAGAGCGACGAAAACACGCCGAGCAAGACTGTTTGTCTCATGTGAGCATCAGATTCCGCGCTGAGATTTTTCTTACTACCTCCGGGAGCTCTTTAGCAACCCTGACAGATCTTAAGTTTAACTGTCTTCTTCACACTTTCACTCGGACTCCGGGAATTTTATTTATTCGTATGCTAATTGTGCTAGCTCGTTTTAGCTTGTCAATGCGGCCGGTTATAGGCTCATTGCTATGTCGTTAACGTCTAATATCATTCGAATGACATATTCTTACGCCCATTTTGGGGTAGGGGGGATTAAGTACTGTCTTCCGTCCGTTTGTCAGTTGGTGTGATGTCTTGATTTTAGGAGTATAAATTGCCTCACGCTGCTGCCGAAAGCATTGTTCAAAGCACGTTGACTCATAGTTTCTGGCTAACCTAGCGTGCTAGTCCGGTTAGCTGCTGTCAAGATGTTTGGAACCGCCCATACTAGTTTACCGACCACCACATCATGTTTACCGGTCACTCGGTGTAAGCGGTCAGAGCCGTTTAACGTTCAGTTAGGTCCCCTTCGACTGTCAGATTGTGCGCGAGTTTCTTTCGCCATGTATAAACACACGGATGCTAACTTTGGTTGTCATTAGCCTAGCTCAGCTGCCATTAGCATGTCAATGCGTCATCGGCCTGCGCTCGCTCGACAACACCAGTGCCGCTACAGATTTGTCAAAGTTAGCACGGCTGGTCTGCATACCAGTTCCTCCTTAATATCTCACAGTTACGCTATTTGTCTGTGTTACGTTCATTACGTAAATCGTTATCCTCAATGGTTATTATCAAACGTCGTGGAAACTGTGGTTCATGTCGCAGATTCGCCCCTCACTCTGCTGTTAACTGGCCTTGCTGTTTATTACCCAATCACTTTCTCTGGCCAGAGTGTGGGTCCGTGTTTGTTTGCGTGCGCGCGCGCGCGCGCTGCTAATTCAAGTCTTCTGTTTCCAAATGCATAGGAAGGAGCTGAAACGTAATCATGGAAGCCAATAAAGGTAAAACACAAACAAACCCATAACCAATTAATTGAATTTGTGTCGTGTTGAAATCCTACATTGTTTTGTCTTTTAAGCAACAGTGTTAAGTGTTTTTATGGGTGTTTGACATGCACCTTTTGAATTTTGAACCTTTATTTCAGTGAAGACTCGCAGCAATAATGAGGCTCAGCTGCCCACTCAGTTTTGCACCTTACTGTCACATTTGTGTTCTTATTTGCTTAACAAAGCAATTGTAGAGCACAGCATCAGTAGTTGTCTACTAATTTGTCATTTTGGTCTCAACCCTCTTGAACACGTCCAAAAGGGATGTTGGAAAAGGTTAAATGTGCACCATGACATGATGAATTCTATGCATAACAAACTACACTCGAATGCAATACCCTTATTAGAAAAAAACATATATTTGCCTTTATATTTTTTTAAATGTTGAAACTAAAAAATGTCACCGAGCCAGTGATTTTAATTTCTTCAGGTGTCTGTCTTTGATGAGTCATCTTGCATTATTATTGTTAGGCAAGCTGCAGTTGAGATTACACTTCAGGTTTTCCAGCTTTGTTCGTGGGAAAGAAACAGCCACACCGACGCTGTTGGAATTGAGATGAAGCAGAACGGCGGTGAGAGACAGGAACTCGCTCCTCATAATTTCTTTTTTGATTCGGTAGGTAAAGGGGAACAAGTGATGCAAAATCCTGGCGGGCAGATAGACAGACCTGTCAGCTTCCACTTCTTGGAAAGGTCAGTGCAGAAGTTAAACATAATATGTGTGCTTTTTCAGGCAAGACCAAATAGAAGATTTGTATGCTTTTTTCTATCATGTATTGTTTCTGTTATAGCATGACTGTTAAACATCAATTAGGCAAAAAAACTCACATGTCTCCTATCTTTTAGCATGCTTCCCAAAGCGGTGAAGAGGCGAGTGCATGCCCTGAAGAGGCTACAGGTGCAATGCGCTAACATAGAGGCTAAATTCTACGAGGAGGTCCATGAGCTAGAGAGGAAGTATGCTGCACTCTATCAGCCACTTTTTGACAAGGTATGACTTTGTTTTTTCAAGAGAACTTTTCCTAACCTTGCCCAGCCTGCTAAAAAATTTCCCAACATGCATTATATATTTTTTTACGATAACATCTCAAATATTCTGAATTTCACTTGAATATCTGCACGAATGGGTGTTCATACATGCCTCTCTGACCACCCCAGGTCAGTGCGGGCGCAGCCCTGGTGCTAAATTGAAAACTGCCACAACGAGTAGTTGACTGTTCTTTTGTCAGTCGAGGCTATTTCCAGAGTTAGTGACAAGAACTTTGCCATTCTTAATCGCAGCGGAGAGTGGCAGCTGTAATCCTACTGCACCTGTCTGCTCTGTGCAAGTCATGTGTGTGTGTCAGTTTCCGTCTCGGACAGTGTTTGGTGTCAGTCTGCTCTCTGAAAATACTTCAGCCCCTTCCCAAAAGAATGCTTGTCCATATAGATATATTTCACACCATCGTGCTTTAATCTGCTGCTAAAATAATTAGCATTGCCCCAACGTTTGACTTTGTGTGTATCAGAGACGAGATATCATCACAGGAACAGTGGAGCCCACAGACGAGGAGTGTGAGTGGCACAGTGACAGAGAGGACGAGGAGGAGCTTGCTGTAAGTAAAGTTTTGACAGGCTTTTAGAGCATGATCTTGTTTTTTTGTTTTGTTTTTGTTTTTGTTCTCCAATAGTCAACAAACAACCTTGAAATGCTAAATGATGCCAGGAGGGAAGATGAATGTGCTCCTATAGGATAGCTTTAACTCTTGGAATGCTGTGTTTGCACCAAGTTGTTTTTGGTGTTCATTATGAATAAAGGACTTATAGTAGTTTATCTGTGATTTAGGGATAGAACTGCCATGGCAGTGACAAATACTTAAAAGCTGATTAAAAGACTTTGAATGTTGTGTTTAAAAAAAAAACAACAAACTGGGATAAAATGCTGTTCTTGTTTTAGTATTAACTCCAGTTGATTTTCTCCATATCCATAGGAGCAGGTAAAGGAGAAAGCCACAATTGAGAATGCAAAGAAAGAAGAAGCGACGCCAGAGGAGGACCCCAAAGGAATCCCTGAATTCTGGCTCACCATATTTAAAAGCGTGGACATGCTCAGTGATATGCTACAGGTGCATCTCTTTCATTTGTCTCTAACTTGAGCAGCTACACCACATCCTGCATGTAAAAAGTCTTCAAAGTCTGTAACCCGACTGTTTGTGTTCTATCAGGAACATGACGAGCCCATCTTAAAGCACCTGAAAGATATTCAAGTCAAGTTTTCCGAGCCAGGACAGCCGATGGTTAGTCTTGGTTTGGGGTCATAATGCATAATTCTTTCTGGATTCCTTAATTTTGAACTAGATTAACACAAAAAACTCAAATAATCTTTTTGGTCTTTCCCCAGAGTTTCACATTAGAGTTCCACTTTGAGTCCAATGGCTACTTCAACAATGCAGTCCTCACTAAAGTCTATAAGATGAAATCAGAGCCTGATGCTTCAGAGCCTTTCTCTTTTGAAGGACCAGAGATCATCGACTGTGAAGGGTGAGTATAAATATGTGAAGCCTTCGCTCCAAAAACCGACTACTCAACACACCCTTTTCTTCACTTTTTGCTATATTAGTCGGTCTTGACTTGGCATCCCACACATCAACCCCCACTTGGCCAGCTCTGCTACTTATACCTTTTTCACATTCTTGCCTTTTTTGTGCTGCTTGCCTTTTTTTTCTCACACTTTGTTCGTCTCTAAAGCTGTCAGATAGATTGGCACAAAGGGAAGGATGTGACAGTGAAAACCATTAAGAAGAAGCAGAAGCATAAAGGACGTGGCACCGTTCGCACTGTTACCAAACAGGTCCCCAACGACTCTTTCTTCAACTTCTTTAACCCTGTCAAAGGTAAGAATACTATTTTGTGTGTGTGTGTGTGTGTGTGTGTGTGTGTGTGTGTGTGTGTGTGTGTGTGTGTGTGTGTGTGTGTGTGT
>JASSRZ010000080.1:16553145-16579248 GCA_032164315.1 Malacoctenus gilli
TGTGTGTGTGTGTGTGTGTGTGTGTGTGTGTGTGTGTGTGTGTGTGTGTGTGTGTGTGTGTGTGTGTGTGTGCGCAATAACCTCCAATAGTCAAAGATTCAATCTGATTGCTGTTTACAAGTTGGACAGGAACGTCCTCTGTAATCATTCAAAGCTGGAACAGGATCTTGCACAAACTCTATAAACACCTCTGTGTTGCCATGCGTTCAGGGTGAAACAGCCTAACGCGCTGTTTCCTGTTAGTTGTGCATTGAGCCGATCTCAGCAGCAGGTGGCACCAGATTCTTACTTGTTTCTAGTGATCAGCTTGCCGAGTCATTCTGCCCTTGGTGGGTGGGACAGGAGCTGAAGTTGGACTATGTACCTGGAGTAGATTACTCTGGTTTATTCTTAGTGTGGTTGTTGTGGTGCCAAAATCCTCTTTTGAAAACGCACAGAAAACAATTGTGTGGTACAATAGTGCATAGGTTTCAAAATGACTGAGATTCGAGGGCGATGATTGTGAAAGCTTAATTCTTTCTGATTTGTTGGGTAATTTATGCATTATTACAGCAGCACAACTGTGAAATGAACAATTAATGTCGAGTGAAAATTTAAAGACAACATAACAAACATTACTCTGGAGGAATCTAAATGGGTTAAGCCAGAAGTCTGAAAATGAAGAACTCTCGAAGAACTCACTTTGTTTAGTCAGCTTCACCTTAATTCCGTGACTGGATTGTCTTTCCTGTCTAGTCAACTTGACTGCAGGACATGCCCAGGCTTATTCTGATTAGGAGAGGTTGACCTGCTCTGTCATTGGCTGAGCAAATGTTTGCCCCACCGGTTCAGCCATATTCGGCGTGTATGACTCGTGATTATAAATACCTCACTCTCAACTGTGTTCAGGTGTACTGCTGTGGGGCTGGTGTATCTAAAGTGAGCAACGCAGTGCTCGTGAGAACACACACATGACCACATGTGATTCATATCCCTCGCTGTCTGCTTGTATGAAGCTTCTGCATCTATGGTGGACGAACAAGTTTTTGTGAATCTGAAAAGTTGAAGGCACATCTGGTACACATCTGTCTTGAGTAGGACATAGTTCAGTAGGAAGGTTGTGGTCTTCCATTAATGTTTTCTAATGAACTCATTGAAAATTTGGCAATATCTTTCATAGTAAAAGTCACATTGTTTTAAGGTGGATTGTTTCAGTAAAGAACTGACCCAAAATGAGCTTCTGGGCAGAATGAGAGATAAGAGTTTAATTTCAACATTTCATGTCATTTTTCAGACATAGAGCCAAACTGATCTGATATTTGTCAGAAATGAGCACCAGCAGATGGTATGAATTTGACATTCTGCCACAGTTTAGAGTGTATAACTGTTTATGCTGCCTTGTTGGTGGACCACAGTAGTCTGCACTCATTCAGTGTGGTTGGAAAAAGGAGGGATCAAGTGAGGTCACCTTTAGTCACTTTCTTCTGGCCATACTTTCAGAGTACAGCTGTTGGATAATGGCCCGTCATTTCCTCTGGATCAGAACCCGGTGCTGTGATGTCATCAATGAGAGACGTAGCTGTTGCCTTAAAAGGACTTCTGGTTGTTGAAGTGCTGATGTCACATCTGTCCCGAGAAAGCTGTTGTAAAACAAACATGGCCTCTGTTAGAAACTGTAACTAATTCAAAACAATTGTCTGATATAAAGCAACAGTTTTGCTCCTGAGTGTTACTGCGTTCTCCTTTATTTTTTGGCAGAGGTTTGATATTTTGTATTTTTCTTTACAGCTTCACCAGATGGAGAAATGGTGAGTAAAGTCTAAAATTATACTTTACAGAGTCTCAATTAGCCTCGGTTCTGTTTAGGGCTTGACTGTTTGTCTTGCTGAAACCTCCATCCTGCCTTGGTGTTTTGTAGGATGAAGACTCTGAGTTCACTCTAGCCACAGACTTTGAGATTGGTCATTTCTTCCGTGAGAGAATAGTTCCCAGGGCAGTGCTGTATTTCACCGGGGAGGCCCTGGAGGATGATGAAAGTGTGAGTCCCTCTCTTCCTCACACTCACACACAGACAGACAGACAACTTGAGATTAAAACATAGAAACACTCAATCATTAGTCTCAGATGTTGGATTGGGTCTATTTAAAGGACATAAAAGCACGAAACAGAGTCTGTTTGGGTTTGATCAGTTTATCTGTTTTTCTGCAGTTTGAAGAGGAAGAGCTGGAGGAGGGAGATGAAGAGGTTTGTGATGCAACACATGATCAAACAAAGTCACAATCTCAAGCTCGACTTTTTTTCAGACAATTATATCCTATATCTTATGGTTGTTTTGCTTCAAATGTTAAATACGAGCGTAAATATGTACATTTATGAAGAAAAACTTATAAATGAAAGTGTAATCTATAATTGTGTTATAGGAACAAGATGAAGAGGGTGATGAAGATGATGACGAGGGAGACTTTGACCAGGTCAGTTTGGGTCTTGTAGCAATTCCGTCCAACACACACACACGCACACACACACACACACACACACACACACACACACACACACACACACAGGTTGCTCAAATCCAATGTTTGCTCAATTTCTTGTTATGGCAGATTATTAACTTTTACTTTTGACTATTCTTAACATCGGTCATCTTTTTACTGTCATTTGTTATTTGAACGCTGTGAATTATTCAATATGATTCACCATATAACATGGCTGCTGCTGCTGGTATCTGTGTCAGTGCAGACTGATGTTCATCAGAGTGTGACTCCATTTTCTCCCTCGTGCATGTTCATTTACTTGAAGCTTGGCATCCATCTGCAGCCCAGACCTACAATGTGATCTGCATGTTCAGGCTTTTTTTCGCGTTGTGATGGTCTCCCTTTCGCAGACTTATTGGCTTCAAATGATGTCATGACAAGCAGAGAAGGAGCCATTTATATGCGGATTAGCTGATGATTTAGCCAAGATGACTGCGGTCCATTTATGGACTATTTCAGTCCGAGTATAATATAATGTCCTGCGCAAGCTGCTTTTTTTAGGCAGACCAACAGTGCCGCTTTGTCTGTGACTGCATGTCTGTAGCATGTCGCTGCGTTGAGCTGTTTTCTCGTGGTTCCTGCTGTCAGCACTTCAGTTATTGGTTTATGCTTCAGGAATCCTGGGTGCCCGTTTGTCGCCCTCAACAATGTTTCACTGTGCTCACTGTCATTTCTGGAATTAAATTGTCCATCCTGTTGTCTCTCCCTCCCCTGGATTTCCCCTCCATTACAGGCATAATCAAACATTCTCACCCCATGCATTTCTAGGTAAGGGAGAAATAAGGATGGCGTCCCACGTTTATTACGCACTGTGTCATTCAGCGGCTCTGGTTTCCTCTCGTTGCTGTCTTTTCTGTCTCTCTCTCTCTCTCTACATCCTTGATTCTCCCAGTAGTCTGCGGTCTTTTTTGACCCCCAAACTCACATCTTGGGTAGACACAGCTTCTCTTCTCCTGGTCCCACCTTTGTTTCCTTCTGTTTGTCCTTCCTGCATTAGTGCCGTAACAGGTTTCTAACTGTCCAATCTACCAAACCAGGGGCTTATTTTTCCTGCTTTCTTGTTAACCTCTCCTAGTTGCTAGCGTGCGCCCAGCAGTTCATTAGCTGTGCTGCTCTTCAAGTTGAGTAATCTGGTTCTCTTTCATGTTTTTTTCCATAGAAAGAACAGCCTCAGCCTGCCGAATGCAAACAGCAGTAACCGTGGTGACCAGGGGAGGTGGAGACCTGCTGTCCGTCGAATCAGTTCTTAGCCACTCAGCAAGACCCCCCCTACTCTCGCAGGCTCCGCCCTTTTACGAACTCTCATCGGAACGCAATAGAACGCAAACCAAATTGCGTTTTTACTATGTGCATGACTCTTTTTTTTCCCCTTCTTTCTGTCTTGCGCCCATCTCAACCCCAATTATTTGGCTTCATTCGAAATCAAAGCAGGAATTGACTCGATCCTAATGAAATGATCATGACATCAAATAGGGACTGTCTTCTTCTTTGGTAATATGGAGTATGTTGCTACTGCCAAACTCAGAACATCAATGAATGGGAAAAGATAGGAAAGGAATGGCTCCCAACTTTAATTTTCATAGAAATAAGTCAGTTACTCAGGGTTTTTTAATGCCAACAAGACAAGTGTGAGTTTACCAGGAAACTGCTGAACAAGTTTGATTTAATCTTTCACTGGGGTTGCGTTTTTCTTTTGTTAGTGTTTTCTTTTCTTTTTTTTTAAAGCAACACACGATGTATCCGTTTGAATTTGATTTCCTTTTTTTTCTATTATTATTATTATTATTCTTGCAATTACTGTTTGTTGTCATGTCATTGGACTATTTATTCTGGTGTCATGCAGCTGTACAAAGTGGTGCATTTTGAGGAATACCCACAGGCCCGGCCACATTAAAAGGCTAATTCTCATTCGCTCAAACAGTTTTTGAGCTTACAAACAAACTGCCAAGTCATCGAGATGCATTCAAAGACGGAACGTTGGTGTCCTGCATCAATTCCTGCTCCTGCCGGCCATATCGTACTGAATAAGCATTTAAACTGAGCACCTGAGTGGACACAGCACTAACTATGAGACACATATGGTTAATACCTCAGAATAGTTGTCATATAAATATATATACTGTATGTATATATTTTTATATATGCAGCATATATATAATCTATACCGCATATTTATAGTTCTTCCCTTTGTGCCCTGCCATCCCTGACACGCCCTTTGAACCTGGGTTAGCTTGGATAAAGATTGAAACGCTCTAGGAGAACGAATGTCTCCCCAGTCCGGTGACTTTCCCCCTAAAACGACACGTTTAGACCCTCAAACTGTTTGTTCAACTCCTGGTTTTGAAGATATCACGTCGGACATGTACCTCGTTGTTAAATGGTCTTTAGAGTCGGTGACGGGACAGGGTGCAGGAAGCTTGCATCAAATGTGAATCATGTTGCCAAGAAGCCAAAATGAAAGACATGCCGTCCTCTTTTATGAAATTGTTTGCCAATTGTCATTAACAATGTAATCTAATTCAGCATTTAAAGTTGTATAAGAGTATATAAGTATTTCTGTTGTTGTCTAATGATTCAGTAGAATGTCTGTGGGAAAACATGTGGAAGAGGGTGCCACTGTATTTTATATACCGCACTTAGATCTCGGCCGGTCGGTTCGGACACCTTTTGCCTGGTGACTCGACAGCAAAACGAAGCCCACCCTTCTCTCTTTTTCAAAAGAACGATTGTAGATCTCGTCAGACGGATCTCCCAGAGCCACGGTTGACATCTTCGAATCTACCGCATTGGACCGTGTGCTAGCAATGGCCTTAACTGGTTCTTATTCACAATTTGTTACTTGCGCAATATTTCTTTTCAATTTGTACAGAGTTAGGTAAAATATTCTATTAAAGTTGTGCGACATGGAGATGTCTTCTGGGTGTCCTTTGTCCTTTGCGTGCAAGTGAGGAAACTGCCTCAAACAAAAAGAGCACAAACACATTTACAGATACGCTTTTTGCCACCTGTTCCTACAATTCCTCGTCTTCAAAAACTAACAAGGTTTTTCAGCAGTTGTGAGTGTGTTGTAGTTTCGGATTACAAGCAAATACAGGAGGTTAATACCTAAAGTTGCTGAATGAGTAGATTTCTTCAATTTCACTGAAGCTGTTGCCTGTTGGACCTTTCTATGGGAGAGTCCCAAATCCTTGCAGTTTGACCACATTCACAGATGTTTTCACACCTCCCAGTTACTCATAATGCTGATTGTCGTCTGGCTGTTTAAAGGGAGGCGGCTGGAAAATCAGAAAGAAATGGGCCTTTTGTGTTTTATAAGAATCCAGAAACTGTTCACAAGGGTTGAGTAATGAGCTCAGTGGAAATGATCAGACACTGAATCATGACCAAACACAACGCTGTAAAACTTTTGCTCTATAAAACAAGATTTTTTTTCTTCATGTCTTCCTTGTCATGTTAGCTTTGAGCTGATGGTGTCGTTGGGCAGCGATTTGTGCACTCGCATGACTTTTCCCGGGTGAATGCACAATGCAGTTGACAGCACAATGTGACAGGATGCTGATCGCCTTTGCCGTGAGACATCAGGTGACAACTTGCGTGTGATTGGCCAGAGTGGAAGAGAAAAGCCCACAGTCACAGACGCTGACCAGGAAGCGGGCGAGTCCTCTCTGCATCACCGGCACCGCGGCGACAGGCAGGGTGGCGTCCAGGCCGCAGGAATCTGCTTACAGTCCCTCCGAACTCCAGCAAGGCGACCGGAGTGTCCGGAATCTCGTCTTGCAGATAAAGAAGGCATGCACGCTCCTCTGACAGGCCTCTGTGATGCATTGTGGGAGATAGCGGCCTACTGCTGTGACGTTTGAGAGGGAGGATGGCGAATGCGTGCCCTGGCAACCTATGTTTTCTGCAAAGTGCTGACAGACAGGTGCTTTCTTATCCTGTCACCTCATCCGGCCACACTCACACCGCTGCATGTTTCTGTCTTCATGGAAACACAAGTGACAACGTGAGACAGCGAGAAAACAATAATCAGGATTAGAAAACGTCGGACTGCTCACTCTCATTATGTAAACTAGTAAAATCTGTTAAAGAGAACCAGCATGCCAGCCAGACCACAGACTGAAATCCTTCTGCAGAGTCTCCAACGTGTGATTTGGGGGATTTTTGCTCCGAAGATCTGTGAACAAGACACTATTCATGGCGAGGCTTCTGTGTGGGGGTTTAAGGAATCGCCTCACTGTAACAAGGGGTCCAATTGTGTCTCCGTTTCTGCACTAACAAGGCCAGGAAAATGGGACTGCACAGCGTGGTTTTAATGAAGCACATGTCTGTGCATACTCTGAGCTGGAAATCGATATATATGCGTGTCAAATTCCCCATTAATGCCTCCAGAACACTCGGCGGCGTGGTAATTGGCCACACTTGGAGACAAGCATGTAGCAGGCAAAGGAAAGCTCAGCTTACAGGAAAAGATAACAGTTATTCAAGCAGTGTATGTCGGGTATCAGGCTCGTGCTGGGTTTATTTGTTACAGGCTTATTCTCAGGTGAATTACACAAGACAAACATGTGAACAGCTCTGCTTCAATCGTCTAATCACACAAATGCACAAAATGCTCTGATTGCACAGCGCTATTCAAGAGTTGCGCTGCTGCAGTTGCGTTGTGTGTTTGGGAAATGATGGACAGAATTTGAGATTTAGACTGTACGATCAGACAACAGAGAATTGGAAGATGACAGTTAATTAGATGTAAAGTTAATTTAGGCAACAAAAAACAGATTTGAAGTCAATCCATTTATAAAATTTGATTGTAAGTGATAAAAAAAAGAAATCTATTTTTTTAAACCTTTTTTTTATTGTTTTCAAACCATTTTTTTTATGTAAGACTTTGTTGCTAAGGCTCCAATTCATCAAGTTGGTGCCACTGCGTGTCAAGGCGGCCCTGTTCGTCTGCCAAACCTGATATCATACATATCTGGATAATGGGAGGCACTCAAATTCAAAATGTGCAATATGTGCCAATAATTTGAAGAATGCGCCCAGGAAATGTGGCCGGCGATGTTAACAGGCCGGAGCATTTACACCCAACGTCCCCATCTTCCCTCTCTTTATCTGGTGAGAAATTACAAGTGCAGACAGAAATATGTAGCCGTCATTAAGGTTTCTCGGAATCTCGATCTGCAGGACGATTAATAAACACACTGGTGCACGTCTGACTCTGTCGACATCAATGTGACTGGAAAGAAAAAGAGTTTCGCTGCAGCTTTTGTGCTGTTTCTTTCTTTCACTGCTCGAATCTCAGCCGCTTGGTGTTTTCACACGTGTTCCTGGATGTGCGGACTGAGAGGATGTTTTAATGAAGCGTAAACAAACAGAAGACGAGACCCTTCTGGACCCAAACGCAGATCATCTCCGTGTTGCGCACATGTGAGAACAAAGGAGAAGGGCGGAACAGAGGGGAGCATTCACACTGCCGGGATTGTTCCCCGAGAGCCGCGTCTGCCGTCCTCTCATCTTCTTCCAGCACACGTGTGAGGGGCTTGAAGGGTGAAGTCTTCTTCCAGCCTTCCTCTGAGCCGCAGCTGCACCCACCGTCCCACTCGCGGCCTCAAGGTGCCGTTGGCAGCCCCTCAGACGTGTACGTGAGCGCACATACGAGAGCGGCTTCTCCGTGTGGGGGTCCTCTGTTGTCCTCCCCCCCGGTCGGAAATGATGCGAGCCAGACTGAGAATCGGAGAAGGAGCGGAATACAGAGCCGCTTTATGCTGCTGGCGCCGAGCTGCTGCCCGGGCCTGAATGAGCTGAACTGGCAACCCGATAAGGACCCCCATCACCCCCCTCTGATCTGATAATGGTGGCATTGCACACGCAGTGGCAACAATCTCATTGGGTTAGTTCTGATCTTGATTTTTGTTTCTCAGTTTTAAATCACTCTTGAAATGCAAAAAAAACAGCAACCCAAAAACCCAACATTTTGGTATCTCATTCCCAGCCAACAGGTATTGTCTGTTCTTGCAAAACGTCAACTGCACACTCAAAGATTTTCAGGCTTTACTGCATTATCAGGAGCGTCCTCTCAGTCTGGCATGCCTGGGAAAGCTCAGCGTCACACCCGACCTCTGCTTAGCAACGAGGCAGCACACCTCTGCCTGGATTTATGAATGAATCGACCGGTGCACTGGGAACTGGGTGTGGCGCGGTTCACCTGAATCACGCTCATTCACTTCCTGGAGCAGACAAAGCCGCAAGTCAGAGCTGAGCTGCGTGAGCCGGGTCGTTAAGTCCGCACGAAAACAGAGAGAAAAGCTTTGAATATATGTAAACTCTCCATCGTCTCTCCATGGTTGTTTCAGGTTTACGTGACTCTGAAGATCTACTTAGAGTTAAACCGCATCCGTGCTGACATGCTCCAAAAATGTTGCGTCACGTATTTGAAGAGAGTTTTGCGGAAGTCAATCACTGAAGAAATCTGACGACATTGCAGGTGAAAAATTGCCCAGTTCAGACTTGCTTAAACTTTGCATCGCATGACTTTTTATTGAAATCATCTTTTCAATCTTCTCTATTCTGTTGCCTTCATCCTGGGGGAGGGCAAGAAACTCCCCTGGACGGATCACCAATTTGTCACAGAACAGAGAGAGCCCACCAAGCTCCAAACTCAGGACCTCCACACTCTGAAGTGAGAGCACAAACAACAGCCACCTTGAAACACAAGCACTGCAGGTCGTTTCAAGTCATTCAACTATTTCCATAAGGACCCAGCTTAGCTGAAAACTCAGTGAAAACTCAACGTATTTAACCCTTTTTGTCAAATATGTTGAAAACACCTCAAAATCAGGGATTTCCTCCAGAAAACTCGACGTTTGCTTAAAAATCTGTTTGCATCGGATGCTGTGTCTCAACATGCTGCAGTGTCATTGCAGCATTTAGTGTTTAACTTCAACTTACCAATTGCAGACCTGATGTCAGTGGTGATTTATAAGCAGCAAGGGCGCCAGCTTCCACTGCTGCTTCCCTGGCCAACAAACACAACTTTCGGACTCTCAGACATTGAGCAGGAAAGTCACAAGTGAATGTTTTGTGAACAACGACCCCCATTTTCTTATACTGTTAAAAAAAAACTTACACTGCAATAAAAGGATGAAAACTCTGCGTTAGAATGATGACTTGCTATTTTTCTTATCGTGGGACTTTGTCGATGTCCAATACAGCAAAGCCCGTCCAGCTTGACACTCCTGATCTGGTTGACACAAGCTAACATTGTTTCTTCACAGCAGGTTGCCAAACCCTGCCTAAATCAGGGGACACGAAGACAGAAATGTTCTATTACCAAGACAATAAACACCTAAAAGTCCAGTTTGCATCCCCCCCGCTTCAAACACAGATTAGCGTCTCCTCCACAGAGAGGTTTGTCAAGTAAGCCGTGGCGAGGTTTTGTCGACAGCAAAGTGAATGCTACATTCCTGGCAGGGTGAAGGATTGCAGACCTGCGTGCCTGCCATTCTTTACCGAGTCAAATTGGCAAGAATGAGGCGGTTGACTCTGGGAGCGACTGGCTTCATCACGTCTTACAACCCTCTCAGAGACGCCTCGGCTCGTGGAGCGTTTGAAGGAAACGCGCGTCATCGCCGGCTGCGTCGTTCACACACCTTGGCGTTGGAAAACGTGTGCCGATTATGCAGGGACACAGCGGCCAGGGCTCGTTGCGGTTTTGGCACTCGCGCCTTCGTTTCATGTGGCTTCGCAGCGTTCGGGACGCGCGCGCAATTCGCTTTTATTTTCGGGCCTCTAAATCATCGCCGCTCGTGGCGCTTTGCATGCAGTCTGCAGTGGTCACATCAAAAGGAAATTTGATTTGATCTCGTTTTCCATATTTACTTTGCCGCCAAGTGTCCAGTTCCTCATGACACAGGGTTTATGGCGGCGGTCATGTGTGCGTTCATTGTTCTCGGCGGGTTCCTCCTGCAGCATTGTGTGTGGCTGCGCGTTGCCCTCATCAGCCATTTGTTCTTTTTCCCACGCTGCTGAATGCCAGCGTGGCCGCAGACACACACACGCAGGGCTTATCAGAACAATGCCTCAAATAGCTCTGGAGTCTCATCACAAGGGCATGTCACCGAGGAGCAAGAGCGGCAGGCCAAAGTCGTCAACTTGTCAATGTATGCAGCTGTTACCTGCGGGCGCTGCTGTATTTGTCAGCAGCTCATCGCAGCGAGCTCATCCGCACTGCTCCCCATTGTTAGGCGGACTATGTATAGTTTACTGCTGGAGGGAGGCCTTCGTGCAGTAAACACGAAACAAAGAAATAAACGCGATACTAAACGATCTCCGTACACCTGCGCTGACGGACACGGGTCAAATAAACTAGAAAGATAAAGCAAGAGTCAGATTTGATCTGTTTTGTGAAGGTAAAATCCCTTATGATTATGTAATAAAACCATACAGAGACAAAAGCGAACAAGCAATTGAAAGATTGATGAGTGGAAAAATATAGGTAGAAAAACTGATGTTGGCACTTAAAAAATACACACAGAGGAAGTTCCAGGAGTTGAACTCGGGTTCTTTTGCAGCACGGCAACAGTGCAAACTACTACTTCACACTGCTGTATAATGTCCCAGCAAGTACCTTGTTATTGTTTAAAATTATGTAGGTCCAAAAATATCCTGATTGGGCCTTTTTATGTCTCCGGCGCTGAGCGACGTGCTCCCCAGCAGCACGTAGGACAGGAGACGGATCGACGTCGGGGTCGGAGGGCCGGAGCGTCTCACAGCTGACACACGGCGAAAGGGGGGACACATCCTGAACAGGTGGGCAGTCCATCACAGGGATAACACACAGAGAGCCAGACAATTACACCTTTGACTGATTTACAGCCACCAATTGACCCAGCAAGCATGTCTTGGGATTGTGGCAGGAAACGCGAGCACCCTGGGAAACCCACCGAGAGGACATGCCAGCTCAGAGTGGCCCAGAACGCCGCATTCATTACGGGCAGACTGTCACTCATTACTGTTGAAAATAACAAGGCCTCTAAAGTTCAGCCCAGTTTTCCTGAACCTGATTGTATTTAAACTCCAGACGGAGTCCTTGACTGTGTACACAGCATCCCTCCTTTCTTTTGTTGTTTGTCCAGGGCGTCGCAAGACGTTACTCAGCGAGCTCCCCTTTATTTTTCCAGACTATTTTTAAGCAATACTTGATGATGACAGACGTCTGCAGCCCGGATATAACAGCCTCGAAATCATGTGCGTTCTGAGTGTCAGCCTAACTGCTGGGTGGGACTGTTTGAAGAATACACACCTTTACTGGCACTTTATCCCTGCTGCTCCTACCAGTGTTTTTCCAGGCACATAATTAGTTACTTTTTTTAAGCGTTGAGGCAAACCTGTATGTTTTGATAATTAATCGTCTGTTATTAGACAATCTGCTGAATATCGAATAGATTTATCGATAAATACGGTTACAATATAGATGTAAGATCCACACCAAACCAGCCCTCTGAAAGGAAATTTATGTATTGTGTCTGAGAAGATGCGTTTTCTAACATTTGCAGACTAGTCTGCAGCCCCAAAGTAAATTCTTAGGACAGTAAGTTTTAGATGTGACTCACAGTAAACACTCGGCAGCTTCGTGTCCTGACATGAAAACCAAACTTGGGGCCTTTCTGGTCCTTCCACCTGCTGTTCTGTCACACCCATGTGCCCGTGGCTGCACGGCTTCATCACACTCGGGTAAACAAGGCACCAAAAGCAACAACCCCCGAGACTCCATCTGGGCTTTAACCTTCGCGCTCGCATCTGCTCGCCCGGTGACGCTTCCCTCCGTTGGAGTCGATGACAGGTTATCTGACTTCCTCTCCGGGGGATTTGTTTTGTCTGTAGCTGAGACAGCGAGTGCCCGAGTGCGCGCCGATACGAACCCGAGGTTGTCACAACACACCTACGAGGATCCGCCACACGTCCGTGTTCCCTCCAGGAGAAGTTGTACTTTCCCACAATGAGGGAAGCGGTGACACGAGCCGGTTTAGCTGCTGCTGAAAACTCAGCAGTTACATAAAACTTCAGAGGTTAATCATCACCGTCTGCAGCGTTTGATGTGTGGAGGGAGACAGAAACCCACAACACTACGTGTTTTCCTGCTCTTACCAATTTAGTTTTGGTTGTTTCTTTCTTTCAGGGTTTTTGATTGTTTATGGGAAGTACCTTTGGAATGATTTTGTTGAGAATGATGGGACGTAAATAAGCACATTTGTTGAATCTATTTAAATTGATACTGCTTCTGTGATAGTCAGATGTAGGTGTAAAAAAGGAGAAACTTTGTACCTTCAAAGAGTAAAACTTTATTGGCTCAAAATGCAGATTTATCAGAAAATTGTCGACATTGAAGGTTGTGAAAGTATACTTTTTTTAACTCAATTTGTGGAAAATTTGTAAAATTGCTCCTGAAATTCAAGTATATGGAAACAGTTCTGGGTCTTTTTGAAAATCTTGGTTTTTTTCTATCATTCTATGTGAAGAATAAAGTGATCATCTCGCACACAGACAGACAGACAGACACAACTCATTGACCGCACGCACACACGCAGTCACTCAAACCCACTGGCCCTCCTTTGGCAAGCAAACAAACCCCCTCAGAATTAACATACAGTGCCACACGCTGAGTCACCGCCTGGGCACGTCTGGCAGACTCCACCGCAGCGCTCCATCAAACAAAAACCACGTACGCAACACATGTGCACCTCCGAGACGCACTGCCGCACAATGAAAGGGAACAATGGGAGGAAGAGGGACGGTGGCGGTGCAGAGGCAGAGTGGGAACGCTTCATTCAGCGGCCTGTTAAACGCTGCACACACGTGTGCTTTGATTTCGTGGGAGGTCGGAGGATTAAACTGACCGCTTCATCCCGCCTCTTTGTCAATACGTTTGATGGCAGTGAGGAGACAGGATGTGGATGTGTTGGAATGAGTCATCGCGGCTGCGGCTTTGTTTCCAGTTCGATCTGCATGTTGGAGTGTGAGCGTTAATGACTTGTAGAAGTTAAATTGTTTATGTTTGGCACGCGAAGATGTTTCCCTCTCATTGTGTCCCTCAGAATCATGGCAACATTACTCCAAACTATGATATCCTTGAGTGTGTGTTGAGGATATTTGACTTCCTGAGCGGAGGTGTTTCCAAAACCTCTCAGACGGGGACAGACAGTGGAGCCTGAAGTGGGTGCTTGAAGCAGCTCTATCAACTCCCCCCTCACCACCACCACCACCACCACCCCACCCACACACACTCGGACTGGTGCGTTAATCTGAACTGAGCGCTGAGGGTCAGAGTTTGCGCTCGTGCGGCTGAACTCCCGGAGGACCGGGACAGGAAGCAGGAGAGAAGACTCGATGACATCTGGCTTCTTACCACCTCCTCCCTCTGATTCACACTCCCAGAGTCTGCTACCAACATGAGCAACCGGCTCTGAGTCAGACGGATCGGTCGGGGCAACACTGGGGTCCGAGAACCTGACGATAAAAGAGCGGATGCACCTACTACAGGTCACTGGGGTCAAGAAATTGTGACGTGACTTTCACTATTGGTCTCTGAAGTCTGGAGAAACATCATTAATCACAAGAAAATACAGGAAATGGTCCAATCAACCCATTTCTCTTGGTTTTTTCACTCTGTCTCAGCATTTTCTTTGTCTCTTCAAGTATGCAGAGTGAAGTGAGATTTTCATAGTCTTTGACATTTTCATCTTGCTCAATTGTACGAAAAAAAATGGATAATGATATTAAAAAATATCTAAAAATGTGATGAATATTGAGAGTATTTAGCTTCTAAATCCATTCACCCCAATTACAGGAATTAAACATTAAGCTAAGTGTAAGAATTCTTGTCATGGATCAAATTATTGACTCAAAGTAAAATATGGAGAAAAGTTGATCTTGGCTCACAAAACACAAACTAATTTGAAGTGGCTGTTTTCCAACACTTTACAGGTGACTTGTTTGAAATTCTGATTTGATTTTTTTTTTACATATTGAACCAAATTTCATCCCAAAAATAGGACAAAATAAGAAAATTACTCCAAACGGGGGAATAAAAATAAAAGTAGCAGAACAGTAATCAAAAGTCATGAAAATAAGAGCCTAAAAGTCCCACCCTGTCTCCATAAAGATCATCCAAAGAAGACTTCATGTCGCTGCTTGCTGACTGGGTGGTGAGCTCGGTGCTCTGAAAGGAAACTCGCGGGCTGTTTGGGTGTATTTCAGTGGCTTCACATCCACGGACCAGAATAGCAGGAGTCATGTGAAACAGCACCAGCTGGGACACGTTTCGTCCGAGTCGGACCTCTTTAGAAAGAAAAACCCCTGAAAGGCAGGGAGGCGCAGGCACCTGCGCAGTGCAGCAGCAGGAGGGTGAAAAGGTGAGTGGATTACCGTGTTGTCATGGTTACAACCTGGCACAACTGCCTTAAAAGGGAATTCAAAAACACCGGCGGAATTATCGCGGAAAGCAAAGGTCGGGCTCTCTTTTACGCGCGACGCGCACCTCCGGCTCACTCCGCGCGCACATCTGGTGATTACCAGACTGGATGACTTTACAGCAGGGTGGGCAAATATTTGGAGTGATCGCAGCAGTAGGATGTGGATTACTAATTAACATGGTGGCTGTGTAATTTGGGCCACGTTAGGACTTCCTCCGCCCTCTCCCCCCGCCTGCGCCGCAGCTTCCGCCCACACGCAGCCTTGAATTACTCCACCGGCAACTGTTGATGCATTCTCAACCCCTCTGACGTCACGAGGGAAGGGCTGAGGCCACAGTCGGCTATAAAGGTCCCCCTCTACCTTGATTCATTCACAACCGCTCTCTGGATTACAAAGTCAGCGCCAGGAAGCTCCCCTCATCGGGCTCCTCGGGACGACGCAGCAGGGGGAAACAAAAACCCGAAGGGAGTTCGCGACGAAAAAAAACTGCCTGGTCAAAACAATGAAAATGTCAGCGGCGGAGATCTGCCAGGTTCTCAAAGAGGGAGAGCTGGAGAAGAGGAGCGACAACCTGCTCCAGTTCTGGAAGAGGAAGACGTGCGTCCTGACCACGGACAGCCTCAACATTTACGCCGACACGCAGAAGCGCTCCAAGGGGAAGGAGCTGAAGCTGCAGTCCATCAAGAAGGTGGACTGCGTGGAGCGCACCGGCAAGTTCGTCTATTTCACCATCGTCACCACGGACAATAAGGAGATCGATTTCCGGTGCTCCGGCGAGGAGAACTGCTGGAACGCGGTGATCACCATGGCCCTGATCGACTACCAGAACAGAAAGGCCATCCAGGACTTTAAAACGCGGCAGGACAACGAGAGCGCGTCGCCCGGGCAGCAGGAGAGACGCATGGCGAGGGCGCCCTGAGCGCCCGCAGGGACGCACGCTCCACCACTCCTAATATGGTGAGAGAAGCATGGCCGACTCCGATATGAATGTGGACAAAATGTCTTAAAACTGTCAAAGAAAATCAAGCGGGTGTCTCGACTGAAAAACTAATCAGATTACTTTTTTTCTCCTTCCCCCTCCAGTGTCATTGTGGACCATACACGAAATATTAGGCGGACCAAAAGGAAGACGAGGTCATCCGGTCCCGAGATGAAGGCTTGTTGGGGACTGAGGTCTGGGAGAGACGGGACACCTGATCCAGACCCCCCCCAGCAGACAGACAGAGACACTCAGAGGCTCCACACAGCACTGGACTCTTGGACTGTCACAATGATTTCACGTTTGCTCTCCTGGAGGATTGACTCCAAAAACCATGATGTTAATTTATTTGTTTCTATGCTGTGACAAACGGCTTGTTCTGTTTAAATTATTTACTGTTTCCATGTGTGTTATCAGTGTGTATTTATTTGAATAAATAATCATGTGGTTTTTTTGACATAACTTGAAGCTCTCTGGATGCTTTTGTGCTTCACTTTTATTCTGAAGTAACCCGCTCTCCTACTTGCTGTTGGTGCCTGACAGTATCTCATTACGACATTATGGAGTCAGTAACAGTATATTTGACACTTGGGGACGCTTTTCAGCGGCAGCATTTCTGAGTAAATGCCAGACATGCAACCGTAAAAAGGGAGTGGAGGACAGGAAAGTCCCTTTCCTCTCCGCTGTCAGGTGGAATGCGGCTCTCCATCGTCACGGCGGGCTTTCGGGCTGAAGTCATCGCTGATAAGTCGCCACAGTCATTCAGGAGCACGAGACACTTGAAAGACTCGGTGGCGCTTTTGAACACACCTGCTGCCGAGGTGTGCCGGCTTTATTGCTCCTGCTTGAATCGACCAACGTCACGCTTCAGAGCGACCGCATCGAAAAATGAACCGCTTAAGCATGTAAAATTTGTCCTTTCTTACTGATTACTTGCTGAAAACCCCCCCAAAAAAGATTAATAGATGTGTAAGCAGCTTTTTAGAAGTGTAAAGATGACTTTTCATCTCTACCGACCTTATCTCTCTCTGCTAAGGAGGGGAGACGTCACAGGAAACATGTGGCGTTATCGAGAAATAAAGATGTTTTTAAAAGATAAAAGTGTGACTCTGGGAACACACCTAGTTAAGTACTGTTGTAAACCAAATGGAGAAAGGAGACGCCTACTGTTACTGTTACATTGCTTGAACTGAACTCAAATCACAAGAAAAAGTAGTGTTCTAAACATAGTTACTCAAGTTACTCAAAGTATTACTTCTCAACAGGAACAGCAGGTGTTTGAAAGTAGATTTAAAACATATTTTTCAAACAAATGAATAAATCTACAAGTCTCCATGTAGCAGTTAGTTCAAGTAAATATAGATTAAAAGCAGAGCTAAATAACAAAAATTGTCCTTACAATCATCTACAAAGTCACAGAGGAGACTAGATGGTGTGAAGGAAATCTTCCATTAAATAAAGTAAAATTAGCACAGATACCTCCTCAGTTACATTAGTGCCAGTAGTTGTGATACCTGGCTTCAGTTCCTGCTGTAAAAAAAAAAGCCATAAACATACTTTAGAAACTTTACAAGATGTGTAAAGATCATAAAGTGCAGGTCAGAAAGTTCAAGTGGAGCAAGTCAAGGCAGACTCCTCAAGGTGGATTTCACGAGTCACATGTTTTGTGTGTCAACATGTGACAATATGTTGCACTTTTCTTTCTATAATGAAGTTCTTCTCCAAGTTACTCCACCACCAGCACCAGTGAGTAATTCATCACACGTAATACAAAAACAACTTATAATATCTTATTAACTTATGAGATCTCCTTATCAAGTAACACTGGTTTGATTTCAGGAGTTTGGAGTAATTTCTCCCTCAAAGTTTTGTATTTTATTTTGGTAACTTTTTTGTGATGTGTGAAGTCTGTGAAAATGAATGCTTATAATTCATTAAGCTTTTCATTAACGTGAATTCACGTGATGCTCTGGTCCAGCTACCGTTCCAAAATGCAAGCAGCTAAAAGCAAAGTGTAAAAACTTTAAATAAACAGAGATAGATCTAAAAGATTTCGAGAGAAACATGACTGGACCGAGAGAACAGACATCTGTCTGTTTAAAAGGTCTTAACAACGCTCACAAGAGAGTTTATCCCAACATTAGAGATCAGTGTGGAAGGCCTCTGCACATAAATACCTCCGGTGGAGGATCTCCTGCGGTGGAAGCGCCTTATGAGCACAAATGCCCCGAGGTCGGAGGTGACAGAACGCCCGATCTCCGGCCAGGAATAATGAAGTGCGTCTTAGAGTCACAGTGTCACACCCCGCCCGCTCCCACCCCGTCCATGAGGGGCTGCTTTGAAGTCGGATCGCGCTACGATGAACGCATCAAAGGGGGGCTGATCTGTGGAGTATTACGGGAGCGGACGGGACCCCCGCTCTAAAAATACTGCCTCACAAATTGGCACCACTATAATCTCACACACGTACACACCTTTTGGCCCCCCCAAGCCAAAGGCCACACTGGGAGCGTTTGTCAGCAGCGCCAGCAGTGCAAAGCATTTCAGAGACAATCACAACATCCAAGCGCGGCCATTTGCAAACAAACTGAGAAGTTGGTCCAACAGCCGACTGTTAGTATCAACACACACCTCAAAGAATGAAATTTTATCAAGTAATTTTACTTATTCAAAGTTGAAAAAATATCTTACCACACTTTAAGTAAGACAAAGTTATTTCAAGGTCTGTTTGTCTTGTTTAAAGAGGGAATCGTTGCTTCTTTTACAAGCTGGTTTTTCTTGTTCTTTTCAAGCCAACGTTTCTTAAGCTGGCTGTTGTTTACTTGAAATAAACAAAATAATCTGCCAATAAAACAAGTGACATTTACCTTTTGTACTGAGACAGACTTTGAAGTGCCGGTAAGCAGATAAACACTTAACTTTTGAGTGGAAATGTATTTTTTACGCATGAAAAGATGTTTTCGACTTGAAATGTACAAACAATGCAGACACACATACACAAATGCACATGCGCACACACACACACACCTGTCTGATCCTCTCTGACGCAGCACTATTACAGACACAGGTCACGCTCGGCGCTTTGGCGTCACTGCTGCACAACAGGGCATAATTACAATCCTGGGAACAACCTGGGCACAATGGAGGGAGAGGTCGCCGCAGCGAGGTCCGACCTCCTCAGTCTGCCGTCTTTCTTCAGCAAACACGGGGCAGAAAAAGCGTGATTCATCCATTCCAAAGTTGAAGAAGTGGAGACGAGTGATGTCAGACGAAGGTGGCTGGCCAGAGGAAACACGCCGCGCTCACTCCACGGCGTCACTCTGACGGAGCGGCAACACACCCACTTGACCAACAATCAGATTCTCGACTGCAATAGAGTCCTTATCTTTATTGACATGTCATTACACATGATGACACATTCCTCGTTACTTTTTATATGAAACCAGAACGGTCGAGGAGAAATAAAACTGCTGTTGGAAAAAAAGCAAATTTGGGGTAAAAGACGTAGTATAAATAATTTACATCTCACTGTAAACTCTAACTTTTTAATGATGTTTTTTTAAACAACGTACTAAATTGCGGCCTATATTAGTTTTGATGTAGCCAAACAATGACTTTTGACCCTCTGATCTCATAGGTGGGACGGCGCTAGTCCGTCCTCCATATTTCTTCCATATGTTCATGTCGACTGGCTCGGATAAAGCAGGTATGGAGGACAAACAGAGGGTGTGAGGCCCCTCCCCTTCACCCGCTCCACCCTCCTTCAGCCCAGCTTCTTTAATATTCCCGTCAGCCTCCGTCCTCGCGGCTCCACCACCACTCACTGTTGCACCTCTACACTCTCATGTTTTCTTGGACGCCTTCGACAGTGTCATTTCCTCCCTCCTGCATCATCGCTCGCTTCATTCGTGTCCTCTGACGTTGCGATGATGCGACTCCTCTTCCTCTCGATTGAAAAGTGAAATTGTCTACGTGATCAAGCCAGCTCTTCAGATGATAAATCAGGACAGCTGTGACTCAGCCTGTAAAGTTGACCCTACTTATAGCTTACATAAAGTCTTATGCCGTGCGGCCTCAGTGCCCATTAAGAGCCTGATGAAACATGTTAACACCACTTCAGTTCGCTCCACTCAGGCGTGCGTCATGAATCAGGACTCTGGGAGAAAAATCTGCTTCCCGTAAACCACAACAAAACAACCTCCACTTTTGTTGCGCTTCAGCTGGTGGTGTCACTTCCTCCTGTCCGCTCTTACCGTCACTGTCTAATCTGACGCCAACTGGACGCAACATCAGCGCTTCATGTAAACAATAAACCTCCTTAACCCAAACAGCGGAGGAAGTAAGCCAAGGATCTCTGAGGACAGTTTGATTACTTTGGACTTCCGATATCTGTCTCACACGCATTTTGATTCCTATGGACTGAACAGTCGTTTTCCAATGAGCACAAACAATTATACAGTTTACGAGAACAGTTGCAGACGTGCACAGCTCCTTGGGGTTTTTTTGGAGGCGATAGTAGGGGCGGGATTATCTCATAGTTGTGGTTTTCACGGGCTTGTTTTACTGGAAAGGGATGTCGCAGGTATTTTCTCCTTGTGATGCATGACTCAGGTGAGCGCATACCTGAGCTCATACCTCAACAAATACCAAGACAGGCACACACCCTCCAGTCACAATGGAGAATATGGAGCCACATGGTTCTATGGGGGAAACATTTGGTTTGTTGAGAACTGACATGGAGCCACAGGGGGGAAATAAAAGCTGTTGGTTTGCCCAAAATCAAACTTTTTTCCCATCTCTTCATCCACACAAAGGTCGTCTGATTCCTTGGTCTCGTGAATAAAACGGACCAATTCCCCCCTCGACATCTTACCCACAGAGGCGTCATTTTCCTAATCGTCTGTAGCCATGACGACCATGTTTGTTTTTTATTTTACATCCATTTTTGTCCGCTGACTCATGTGGAGCAAAACTCCCTTGGATCCGCATTCTCGGCACTCGTCGGCCCACTCGCTGGCTGACACAGGTTTCACAAACTGGCGCGAATCCGATTGCCATGGGGGATACGAACACGACACTGTTTGTAGGTAAATGTCGATAAAAATGGGGAGATTCAGCGAAAATATGGTTCGACTGAATAGCTTGTAAATTCCGAGGAAAAACATGACGCAGCGCCATCAAAACAGTGACAACACCACCTCATGTGTTTGTGAAGCAACACTACGACTTAAAAAACAGGAAACAAGGCTTGAAAACAATTAAACAAACTAACCAATATCTAGTTACGTGTAGTATTTTCCCGTATCAAGACAAATAGTCTCTTTGAAAGCCTGTTTTTCCAAAGGGAATCTTATGAATGTGTCAGTTCCTATGCGAGTGTATAGATATACACCACTGCACACACATGCTGCACATATACATACAAAGTGTTGGCAGGAAGGCTGTGCTGGTGAGCGGGATGGATCATGTTGCTTAAGACCCAGCTGTCCTGAGAGAAGCCTCAGACAGAGAGGGGAGACGCTGTCAGGAATGTCTACAAGGCAGTGAGGGGGCGAGCGGGAGGGTGAGGGGGTGAGCGGGAGGGTGAGGGGGGGGGGGCAAAGTCCGGGGAGCTCGGCATGCTTCCCGAGGAAGGCAGATGATCAGATCGGATCGGGCCGGAGACAAAAAATATCAGACTCAGACGCTGAGACGAAGGCGAGTTTCAGGTCCGAAAGTGAAACAGATCAAATCTCGAAAAAATCGCCAATTTTTGAGACTTTTACTGCAAGTTATATTTCGAAACAGACTGGATTTTTATTTGGGCAACAACATGTTCGATGTGTTGACGTGTTGACGCCTAACATATGTGGCCATAACATTCGGTTTTACCCGCTAATGTCCTTCACTTACAACACATTAGGCAGTGAAAATGCTAAATACTCAGAAACAGCTTCCACAAATAACATTTATAACATTTAACCTGGAGGCATTTACTTAAAGAATACAAGAGAAAGATGTTCGAATTTGGTGTAATGTGATAAATATAAACTATTGGTAGCGTAAAATCTTGACCAATTTGTGACCTACCAGACCAGTAGGTTATGGTTCAGTTCATTTTGGCAGCATTTTTTTGATAATTTGACCTCAGCATGGTCACACTTTAACAAGAAGACAGAGAGTCCTCTTATTGTAACGTGAGAGGTCAGTCTATTGGTTGATTGTAATGCCTCCGTGCGGAGAAATGTTGCGTGATGGAGGATGGAGGGACGGTCAGCGGTCCGATGACTGGAGTTTTGTCCTGGAGTGAATCTGTGAGATCACAATGTGAATGGGCTCCTGAGAGGAGGCTCAGTTACCAGCACCTGTCTGAGTAGGCGTGCGAGGAGCAGATTACAATAACGTGACATGTCCCAGCCGTGTCGACTGCAGGACTTCATTATGATGTCTGGAGGAAAGTTGAATCCAAATCTCCACGTATGAGTTTTACTGATTCTTTCCTGTCTCCAAACTCGACTCAACAGCCACAGAGGCACAAGAGCACAAAGCAAACGCAACAAAGAATCACAAAGATATAAGAGAGATTGACTGGATACTTGGAGTGAAAATTGGCGGTGAGTCGTGATGCCTTCAGGTGTCACCTGACTCAACAGCATCTGATCATCATTTAGAAGTTACCGTGTGTTACATGTGACTGCTGGCGCGGCAACAAGATAAGCAATAAACTGAAGGTGAAACAAATGGCTGCAATAACCTGTAATGATGACCCAGGGTCCAGAGATAGTGATCAGGGTGAGCGGAAATGAGTTCAACGTGCGGAATAAAGGAAAGGCAAGCAAGAGCGAAAGAGAAAGAAAGAATAATGAGCACATAAAGGGAAGGAGGGGGGAAATCCAGCGAGGAGATTATTACGAGTAGAAGGAGAAATGCTCACCAGAAGGGGAAAAAGATGAATGCAGGAATTCCCCAGTGCCACACCGAAGCCGGCGGCAGACTAGGTACAATTCAGTCAATGAGCAAGTCATTAGGAAAACTGTGCCCTGAACTAACATGTCCAAATCATTTATTTCCATTTTTCACACTGGAAATCAAATAACACCCATATTAAACACTGATCAAACTTTAGAACAACTTTTATTTTTCTAATTTAGGAGTTTGTGGTAAAAAAAAAAAACAAAAAACCTTCATTTATTTCATTCCAATGAAAATCCAAGAATTGGTCGATTTGAACGAGACTTCATGCGACATTTCCCTTTAAATTTCGTGCCTTTCTAGGCACAACAATGTAATTCAAAGATTTAATAAATGACTTTGCTAAGAGACAAACACAAACATACGTTCTTTGTTTTTTTTTTTAACAATAAACAGCTCTTGCAATACATTACTAATTATCAGAATTAAAATTCAAAAGTACCGCCTAAGTTTATATAAGGCGCATGTTAGCTCTCGCCTTTATGCTAATTTTTCCATTTGCACAAAAGCTGTGCAGTAGCTAATGTTAGTTTTTATACTAACTATACCTTTTATGCTATTTGTAACTCTAATTTAACAGTAGCTCTCAAACTAGTGTTTGCAATTGGCTACTTGTGGTGCTCAACTAATGCTAGCTCTTGTGCTAACTGTACTAATTGTGCTTTGAAGCGCTATGACTAAATTTGTCTGACATACAAAAAGTACTGTACAACAACTGTAGTATTTAAACCAACAAAGGTATGACGCTAACTGTATTGATTATGCACCTCACAAACAAACCTGTTCAACCTGTTTGTACTGATCCAGGTAATGTTAGCTCCTGTGATAACTGTTGGTACAATCAGAGAACAGCTAACTGTGTTGGCATAAGAAAAAAATCCCTGCAAAGCTACTTTTTTTTTAATCCTGTCTCAGTGTTGTAAACTTCAAAAGATTAATGTTCCTAATTTTGTGGGAAACATCTCCGCAAATGTAGAATCATTACTTGGGGAGCAACTGAAAAATTAAAGCTATTTGTCTGTGAACGTCTTTTCTCACCACTACAGTGGGGAAAAGCAGCAAGCGGAGGGAAACTGGAAAGTCCCGTTACAAGAGCCCAGGTTCTCACACAATGCATTCCTGCAGTCCCCGATCCTACGTATTGTTTCCCTGCGCAGCTCCAGCTCCCTGATCACTTCAGCAGCGTGGTATTGACCCAGCAGCAAATGTTTCCATCAATCACAGGAGGACGCTACGGAGGTGTATTGTTCAAAGTGTCTGTGGGCAGCGTGTTTAATCGCCGCTGATCAGGGACTGGGTTTGTGATTTTGAGTCTGCAGATCTTCACTGGGATGATAGGACGCCTGTGTGGGCTGATCCATGGATGGATGGAAGAGAAACAAGATCAAGGTCAAACTAGAGAAAACAATAAAAGAACATGTGTTATTTATACATTATTCCTTCAGTCATTAAATAGTGTTTTTTATAATGTTTATTTCCACAAATACATAAGATAATACTCAAAAAAGAATGAAAATTGACATCTGTAAACACGAACATTATCATGTTTCTACTGGCACAACAACTGTGGTTACTTTTCTTTCTCCTCATCAGTGTGAAAACAGGCCTCCAAGGTTGTTTTGTGTCTTAAATTTTGAAGCAGATGTAACTAAAGAATGGCACCAATGGCTGAAATAAATCAAACTACATGTTGAAAGACAACCTGGGGCTCTTCTGAAGAAGCTTCACTGTTATTACGCTCGATGTCACTGCGTTTGAACCGACACCAACGTTTTATGGGCTCTTCAAGAATCTGAGGAGCTGACGTAACGCCTGGCCTGAAACTCAAACTGTTCCTGATGCAGGGATATCGTGACCCCATGAAACCGAGTGCTGGCGTCTGAATTTATGTGGTCTAACAAAGCTGTAAGTGGTCGCTTCATAAATCCCCCCCCCACGGAAGGAGGAAACGGGAAGATTAAAGCCTGAAATAAGAGGAAGTCCTGTTTTTCATGGCTCAAGGGTCTTTCCCAAGAGGCGGAGCAGATCACAATGGCGCCCTGTGTCCGCACGATGCCCCTCAACTGAGCACAGGGGCAACCTTTAGCCAAATAGGTTACAGTTGTATGGGAGGTTAGCATTAATCACATCACACAGCACGCTTAGGATGCAGCCCGAACACACTTCGACAACGCTCAGTTCAAACAGAGGATGTGCGATGATGTCTGAGTTACCTGAAGAATTAGGAAGCAAAGTCTGATCTGAACGTAGATCGTGGGATGGATGTATTTAAGTCTGAAGAAGTTGAGTTTATTCAAGGTTTAATTTTGCTTTTTCTGAGGAAAGCTGTCCCTGAAGTGACATGTTGTTTCCGTGTAACGTGGCTTTGTTGGTGCCAGCCGCCTCACTGGCTCCTTTTCTTCTCCGCCCAGCTTCACATTTCACATATAATCAGCGTGAAAAACGGAGCGCCAACTGTGAGCTCTGAGTCCGCCGCCATGGATCCCCTGAAATTCATGTGGACGAAACATTTTCCCACAACTTCTGAAAACAAATTACTGTGATCTTTTTGTTTTTTTCGTGACTGTGTGCATTTGAAACTAGTTTTTCGAGACCGAGTCTCATGATGTCACCTCCTGTGGATGTCATCCATAATGAACGCGCTGTGTATCGTCATGCAACCGTATGTCAAAAACATGCACATTTCACGTGCAAATCACTTAAACACGGTTGCAGATGTCTGCGTTTGGTCCCCCCTGGGACACACTGGTGTGTGTTCGCACCTGTGAAAGTCGTGGGCTTGACTTGTGCGAGCTGTGGGAACAGAAATCTAGGGTGTAGACTTACACGAAAACCCCCCCTGAAAGGAAAGACGGAGAAACGAGTCCAGCAGGGAAGATGAAGCACGAGATTAGGATGTCAGGTTTGCATGCAGGAGAGGTTAAAACAGTAGGTGGGACGGGCGGGATTTTATTCGATAGAAATCGATGCTGAAATATCAGGCGATGTGGTGCAATGGCTGCGCATCTGGCAGCACGACATTCATACAGTAACACACACACACTGGTGTCTTTCACAGCGGTTCGGCTCTCACAGTCGCTGAAACAAAATCTCTATTCTTCCATCATCGACAGGCTAAGTGTGTGTGTGTGTGTGTGTGTGTGTGTGTGTGTGTGTGTGTGTGTGTGTGTGTGTGTGTGTGTGTGTGTG
>JASSRZ010000080.1:16589662-16615292 GCA_032164315.1 Malacoctenus gilli
GGTTTTCTCACACTTGATCGTAATTTTGCCCCCCAGCTCGAGGGTCATGGTGCCGTACAGGATCCCTGCAGGACAGCAGAGGAACACAACAGCTTGTTACAGGTGAATGAAAAGCAATGCTGGAAATAGACGGACTTTCCTGACTCCACTTCCTGTATTATTGTTCAAACTATTCCCTTTCATGCACATTCAGTGCATTATTTTGACAGACAGAGACATCATGAAAACAGTCCCAACATTTCACAACACAAAAAGCTGAATCTCTTCAGAGATAATCAGACCATCTATTATTTTGTCAGGATTCAATGTCAAAATGGAAAGTTCAGAGCAGCAGAGGCACTTTTTTATCGAATATGACAGATGATTTATGAGCATAGACATTTCACTGCCTTCACCACAGGACTGCTGCCCAGAAAAGCCATTCGCTGCTATAAGATGTGCTCATTCTACATACCATTCCTGGTACAAAATAGATTATCATAATAATGCACTGACTGCTTGATGGTAGGTATTGCAGGTCTACTTTTGTGTATATGAAGCTTGAATTTCTGAATGCTCGCATAGAAGCAGCTCACAGAGGAGCAAAGTACATCATGTTCTCATGACACTCGGTGTCCTCCCCGACTCCTTTATACTGTGGTGTCCTTAGAAACACTGATGAATGCCCCGTCGCTCACGGTCAGTCCCATGTATTAAAATATGTCATCATGGGAGTCCTTCAGTATATTTACAACTTCATTTCTTGACAAACTCCTGTAATCTGCAGTAGGTCTGTCCGCAACAATTATTTGACAATACAAGGAACAGTGAAGGTGATAATTACAAAGACTTGGTAATTTAAACAAAAGTGCTCATCTACAAATCACAATAATGATCTTTAAACACTTTCGCCCAGTCAGACGCATTTGAAGGGATGCTAGAAATGCGATGTTAATGTTGAATACAGACTTGATGGACTTGTGGTTCAGTTACCTTTGCAGTGTGCGTAGGGCATCGTGACGACATACTCCTCATCCCTGCTGAGAAACAACAGCCTGGCTTTGCCGTCCAGAATAGCAGACAGGGAGTTGCCTGATAAAGGACAAGAGTCGGTGCAGGTAAATATCTCAGCTGTGACCAAGAGATACCACATACATGTACTTGACGAGCTACTCTCTTCGATCACACATTAATCTACGGTGTTTACCATAGAACTTGGACTTGGCCAGAATGCTTCCACTGATAGAGAATCCATCTTTCCGATTACAAACATGGAAGGCAGAGATGGGGGGATGGTGGGACACCTGGCAGGAGAAGGAGAGAACCAGAGAGAAGCACTTGAGCGGCAGAGTGAAGAAATAGGTGTCGGATATCCCCTGGCACATTTCACAGGTGTGTGCACTATGTGTTCGGTGAACTGTGCAAGATTTTTCACACGAGGGATGAATCACATCCTGTGCTCGTTGCAGCCGTGAATCTGGTCTAACCTGCTCAGCAATGTAGAAAGTGCAGCTGTCGGTCTGAGGATGAAGCCAGCAGCAGCGAAACGTCTCCCCCAAGATCGGGTTGTAAGGCTTTTTCAGACCCTGGAAAATAAAACGCAGAAAAACACGTCAACAGTCTTGGAAGAATTGTAACAGAGCTGAACAAGATCACATTTGTTTCAATGTGTCACAGTTGGAGGATAGCTTAACACTTAGGCAGCAACAGGTGATGAGAACAAACTACACTCCAGATGATCAGCACCAAATGGTGCAAATGAGTCCACATAAATAGCACCACTAGGGACCAGCACAATTTGTCAAGGCGTCACAGTGAGCCGTGTCTAGTCCACGATGTGTGTAAAGCTCGTTTGAAGCTAAATATCGAGACGTATCAAAGAGAACGTCTCTCTTTGAGGCTGCCTCTCTAAGTGTTCAGCTCCAAAAATGCTGAGTCAACTCCAAGATATTATCATCTGCTGGTTCATGCTGGCTGCTGTGACTCCACTGACACCGAGGAGATAAATTTCCGAAGGCGCAAAAACAGGAGGGAAGCATCTCCTGACATCTTTACTGCAGAGAATAAAAACTTGGACGGAGCTGTCTGTTACACAGCCAGAAAAAAATGACATAAAATCCAGGCATCAGTGAAAGTTAGCTGATGTTCGGAGTTCAAGGATTCAAATCATCATCTTATTGTGCAGTGACAGCCAACAGGACTGAATTAATGAAAGCTCAAGCAAAGGAATGTGCATGGAAGGAGCTAGTGCAAGGTTAGAGGCTTCACAATCACCGGAGCATTCAGTCATCCATCAAAATCCCTGACTGACATCGACAGAAATGTAAGTTAAAAAATGACGAGAAATCTTAACCCAAATGCAAATGAGACGGTGCAGAATGTTCCATCTCATCCTCACACAGGTGGCTGCATCAACTTTGTAATGTCATCTGGGATTTCTCACCTGGGGTTTCTTGTAGAACCCAGACAGGTACCATCTGACCACCTGCTTGATTCGGCCATAAGCGCTTTCCTCCTGTGCAGCTCTGCGGTAAAAAAAATAGCAAAAAAAGTCAGACAAATATTTTATTAAAGTGCTCCACTCACATTCCTGAGCTGAAGACAGTGAGTAAAAAGTAGAGGTCCCGTACTGGGAGAGCAGATCTGAGTGGTAGTAGAAGTCAGACAGTTTGTCCAGGAAGGAGCGTGGCTCCAGGATGAAGGTTGGCAGCACCACCTTGGACAGATCCATGCCCGGCCGCAGCTGCTTTAGCAGGCTCCAGATCAGACCTTTGTTCTCCTCTGAAACCGTCTCTACCTGGGACGCCTCCCCAGCCTGGACAACACATATCGATTGAAGCAGGAACTCAACAGGCAGCTTTGAAGTCAGCAGTGCAGCTAAATGTAGGGCCAAATGACGAATACAAGGTGTGTAACAGAAGCAAAACGTGACCTGCTACACAATAACTAACCTCAGCCATCTCCTCTGTGCCCTGCTCTACGTAGGCTGTGGCCTGTGGTCCAGGGGACAGTTCGTCCGATTGGTCCATGTCGCTCTCCTCCGTCAGCCTTCCACCGTTCTCATTACCTGTGGTGTCCCAGTCGCCATGAGTCTCGCGCTCCGACTTGTCTGAGAAGCCATCATGTTCCATGTGGTGATTGCCCAAAAGCACCGTGTCGTTCAACCTAATAAGAAGCAGAGGTGACCATCAAGGTTGGGACCAGGCGATCTGGACAACGAGCCGTTTTATTGGTCCAGCTGCTCCTCTTTTCAATTAAGCAAAGACCGTGAGGCTTCGTGATGAGACTCGGGTAATTTCAGTCGGTTATTGCCAAAGATAATTCAATTGGTGCAGATGCTTGGGCCAGTTTTATTTGCCCAGTGGAGAAAACACATATAATTATTGGAGCATGACGTAACAGTTTAAAGCTTTGCTCGCCGTTTCTTCAGTTGTTTAAAATCAAAACCAAAGTCGGTTTGTACTGTCTCTTAAGGGCGTGTTCACACCTGAACATTGGACAACCGCTGCATCTGTGCTGGGTCTTGATCGAATAACAATGTTAGTTCAAGTTCAACAATGCATGTGCTTGGGTTACACTCTGCTCAGTTTTCAAAGTTGCCATGCAGATTGTTGCCCATCAACAGGATATCAAAAGGTAACCACTCAGGGAAAAGAAACACAAGAAGTAACCAAAGAAGAGCTTCAAGTTTAATGTGGATGCACCCAAAAAACTAGAAGATCTGATCAAAGCAAGCACAAGGTTAAAAAACTAGGGCACAAAAAACGTGTTATGCAGAACAAGAATGCAGCCTTCGAGGTGGCGATACGAGTTTTTCTGTGAAAAGAAAAAAAGCTCCTACGCATACAAATCACTGGGAAGTCTCAGAAAATGGACATTTCTCATACAGTTCTTTAGGCTAAACAAGCAGTGATTAATCTTCCCAACAATGAATGAAAGGAGCCGTGTAGAAAACCTCATGACCCAAAGCATATCACCTCATCTGTTCTGCTGGCTGCAAAAAGGAATCACACACTGGCATTTATTGATGATTTCCCTCCAACAACAACCTGAGTGCAGAGGTCTACAGGACGACAGTGTGACGTCAGCTTATGCAAGATTTATTAAAACCTACTGGACGATACATCACTTGAGTGCCTGTGACACGATGGCCTCGGCTACCAAGCTCACTCACTTCATCTCGGGCTGAACTGTGCCACACCTACTGAACACCACATTTCAGCCTGAAGCCCGGCACAAGACACGATCGAAGCAAAACCTGCAGTTTTTATTGTATATCCTTGTTCTTTATTTCCCTTAGGCAGTCTTCACAAGGGATCAATAAAGTTGGATTGAAAAGAAATACATGCTGGTTTGTTTTCAGAATCATTTTCGAAGTTTAACACTGAACAGGTAACATTACTTGTTATTCAAACTGCACAACACACTGCAGCACTGTTTCTGAGCATGCATGCAAAACACGTTGATAACGAATTCAAACTGTAACCTCTGCTGGAGGAGCATTTTCATGTGCTGGAATTTTCCAGTAGAAGACAATTGAGAATTAAACCTCAAACTGGACTCGAAATCAACTCGAAGGGAAAAAAAAGGGTAAATTCGCAGCAAGGGAAGTCGAGCATCAGCATGTAAATGGTGAGAGAAAGAAGAAGTGAGAATGAGAGAGGGAAGCAAAAAAGAAAAAGGGGTGGTTGATAAAGAGGAACATCCTAACGCTGATCGACAAGTCCGACTTAACAACTCATAATATTGAAAAAGACAAAAACCAGGTCTTTACATGTAGACAGGCAATCACATTTTAAAATACTGCACAATTGCAATCGCAATTAATCATCAGTGCAGTGAACAACAACTGAAGAGTGGCTTCGTTTCACTGAAACAGTGATGGAACCATTTTCATGGAAAAACAGCAGCTTTCACGCTGCCCCAACAATAAAAGTGAGTTCAATTTTCAACAAGCCTCGGGGCTGGACAAACCTGAATAATGACATTCCTGCACACTGAAGCACCAACGTCCAGTGTTATTTATTAATCCAAACACGCCTTGGAACAAGAGACAGATTTCCTTACCTCACAGACATACAGCACAGAGACAAACTCTTCCTCTCAAAATCAAAATACCACCAAATCCCAAAACAGATTCAGCTCGTCCTGATCTCCTGTGTGTGTGTGAATGTTTCTCACTGACTGACTGAAAAGGTGTAGTTCAGTTTCTCCGACTCTGGCGCACCTGCTTCCTGAATGTGTGTCTGCATATTTCTGTCAGTGTGCCAGTCTGTGTGTGCGTGTGTGTGTGTGCGTGTGCAAGGGAGCTTGCAATGGCTGCGTTGCTATCGTCTGTTTCTGGGCGGTGTATGGCTCACATTGTGCTCCATCTTCCTGCTCCTCTGTCAGTCATGTGATATTGCGGGCTGATGTGATTGGCTGGGAGAGGAGCAGGAGAGGAGGGATTGCTGGGATGGATGGCCAGAGGGAGGGGACAACCATCGAGAAGATATTAGGCGGGGGGAGGTGTGAAGAGGAAACAGGCGTCTGATGTAAGATATAAACAGTACAAACAGGTCACGATGAGGATCGCACACAAACTAGACACGTTAACAGCCTCAAACATATGGCTGAATATTCAAAGCTGTCCTCCAAGCCTGATTTCAGAGGCTCATGGTTCATCACTTCCCGTAGCAGAAATAAATACTCAGAGAAATCACTGTTTGTATTCAGAATGATTGCATCTCCTTATCTGGCCAAAATCTGTCAACAGGCTTCAGACCTTCAAAGTAACACGCACCAACAAAGACACTTCTGAGTACACATAAACTCGTGACCAAGATACACATCGCAGATTTTAGGGATGCACCATCCTCCTAAAATATCTCCACACAAAAACCCATCACAATATCTAGACTGTAAAAAACCCAACAGGTTCTTAATGTCATTCAGGAACCCACTTCATACTGCAAAGCACCATGCCGTTATAACTTGGCTACATAGTGAAAAAAAAAAATCAATTTTTTGAATTATGTTTCCTGCAACTCGAGACAATCTATAGGAAATGACGAAGAGGTAAAAGTCACACCTACACAGGTCCAGAGGGCTGCTCAACTGTCTGAATTCAGCGTTTCTCTGTGCCAACACACCTGAATGAAGGCACCGTGTCATCACCAGCAGTGCAGCCTGTCTGATAACAATCATTACAATCAGGTGTGTTGAAGGAAGTAACCGAGCAGGACTGCAGTCCTCCAGAATCAACCACGACAGCATGAAAGGTGAGCCCTCCCCCCCCCCCCCAGCCTGTCAGGAGCCGACCTTTGTTACAGCAGACAGATGACGTATGAATGGCAGCTTCTTGACATTGGTGATATATCCTGCTATTGTTCATGCAGCTTCAGCTGTCAAACTTATCAGAGCTTATTGGATATTTCAGTTAAAGTCTACCTACAGAGCAAAATGTCTGCTGTAGAATAGGAAAAAAAGTCTTAAGTCCACACTGTCACAGTAAAAGCACACAGGAAGGACGTTGCATATAAAAAAAACAATATTTAGATGCACAGATGAAGGAAAATTAAACTGCAACACATTAGACACATACTTATTGAAGTGGGGCTCTCCACACTGTTTCAAACACACCGTCCTTAATGATTCAGAGGTCTGTCTGCTACAACACAGCTGATAAACATTAAGGGATCGTTATCTGGCTTCAGCTGAGCCTGATAACAAGATTTTCATTCGATTCAAATGTGTTACCATTGGACACATACAGAACCGGGACACCGCTACAACAAGATTCAGACGCTGTGTTCAAGTGCATCCGGCCTGTGTAAGTGACCACAGATCAGACGCTATTATGTTATTAACAATAAAAATCTTTTCTTGTCATGTTGGTCCTGAGTTTCTTCTGATGTCTCAAAACACCATCACATCTTATTTTCATCGGTTGTACAACTGCATCTTTCTTTGGTTTGTGTCTGAAATGAGACATTCTACTGTACTACAATGTCTCTTTGTACAAGGCTACAACCTAGAGGACATGTGGTGAATCATATTGCTCAAGGACACTGGAGCAGATAATAAAACTCAGCGTAGCTGTCTGACCATTGAACTCTAAACCTGAGACATAAATTATTTCTGAAAAGTGTGCCATGCTTAAATGTTGTGACTTTCACTGAATGCGTCACCACTCTGTCCCAGAGCGACAGCTTATCACATTTACATCTATGAATTTCTGAGCCATCAAAGAGTCTCATGCACATGTTTCGGACAGAGGGGGAAAAATGAGTATCTGCACAAGAACAACACAGACAGCCCCCCCCCGGAATACAAACTTGAGACCTTCCAACTGTGGTGCCAGACAATGACCGTGACACCACCAGGCTTAATTGAATTTTTATCAGAGTGAATTTCATATAATGCATTTGTGAACTCCTATTCAGAGGCAAGTGAAAAAATGTTGGCTTCTGTAGCTGTATAGTGTCAAAAAAGCCAAACATATCAACAACAAACAAACCTAATAATATAAAACAAGCCCAATGCGGACTTTGAGAAACTATTGCGAGGAAAAATGTTTTACAACTACAAAAACATTGCAAGATAATGAGAGTTTCAATTAGGAACTATTCTTTGCCTAAACTGACTGACAAGAACAACATATTGAGTAATCTGTGACTTATATATAAACTTACTGTAGGAGATCTGTATCTGTGAGCGTGGAAGACTGCAGCAGGCGGAGAATATGGGAGGACTCCGAAGATGTGCTGATATCTCCTCTCGCAGCTTTGGCTGTCCGCTTGTAGAGACTGGAGCAGCTGAGAGCTAGCTCCAGGGCATCCATCCAACACCGGCCTGGGGAGCAGGCAGAATTTTAGAGACAGGAAGACGCGCCTTCCACAAATTCTGTCTCTAAAAAAAAAGAATCATCCGAAATGCAAGAAATATATAGTTACAACTGAAACCATTGCACATGAGCCTCACCGTCAGATTCAGATGCAGCTCTGAAGATTAGGTAGTTGCTGGGTAGAGGCTGCGTGATGGAGCCAACATTCTCTCCTTTGGGACCCTGAGCATATGGATCAAAAAGTGACTCACACTTCATGTTGTGTATTCATGTTGTACCAACAGAAACAAACTGCTCTCCAAGGGGATATGAGCATCCTGCTGCACTGAAGAGGATAATTATCACTGAAAAGTGAAAACTATTCACAAACGGCGAAAAAACCGAGTCATTATCAGAATGAGCTGCAATCTAACTGAAAGGAAATGTAATCACAAGTCTTTTTTCTTCTCTTACCATCCAGGTACAAACAATCTTTGTGTTGCTACACATGCAGGCTCATTGCTCTTTATACTTGCGCTTGTATGGCTATTCATTAGTACATTAATTTTAATGATCCTTGCGATCAGCCTTAGTGTATTTCATTAAACCACCACTAGGTGTCACTCCAGTCAGACTCTGAATCTACACATAGGAAAGCATCATTATTGGTTCAAGAAAAACACACTGGTCCAGGTTCAACAAAAAGGCCAAATCTAACAAATGTTCTACATTAATCTACAAATTAAACATTCATATTAGGTGTGAGAAAGGATTTTTTATTGAGGTCTGACTCTACCTCAGTCACAGCTAAAATCTTCTAGATTATATGTTACTACTGTGTAAATGGAAATGTTACGGAGTCTATAAATGGCACTGACCTTGACAGCCCAGATTGACTTGTCCAATGGATGGTAGAGTTTGAAGCAGAAGCCGTCTTTCTTCGAGGGTCTCTCAATCAGCTTGCAGGCACTGAGCAAGATGGTGCCAACCCAGTGATCTGTTTTCGGGGTCTTGCTGATCAAAAGCATACCGGGCTTCAGGGCACACCAGAGCTTGGTCCAACTCTTTAGAGAGCCACGTATCTAAAGAATGAATGAGATAGGAAGTGAGTTTCAGAGGCTCCATGAAAAACCAGCAAAAAGAGTTGAACTGTTGAACCACGTTATTCAGGATTTGCAAAATGAACACTTGAGACACCTTTAACCAGTCGGACATGATGACAACACTCGGGTCCTTGAGGGCACTGGAAAGTTCTTTAGCTACCCGTTTCTTCTCCTGCCTGTAATTCTCCTTCTGGACCTGTAATACAGCAAAAAGAGAAAAGAGAATTCAGCTTTAATGATCATCTCTTTAACGTGTGCATTTAGATTCCAAACATATTCCGACTTCTCAGAAAGGTTTAAGAGAAAGATACTGCAAAGCCTAATACTGGGAAATTGTATTTGTTTACTTTATGACGAAACTGCACGTCTCACAAACGCCTCGAGCAAGGTAGTGAGTTTTACCTTGAGGGACTCCTTCCGGGCCAGCTTCTCTGTAGGGGAGGGGCATTCCTTCTCTACACCATTAAACATCCTGGACTCAGACTGGAGGTGAGTTTGTGGAGAGATGGGGGAAAAAAACAGATACTCAAACTCCAAACACAGTTGATTACCAGCAGTGGTTAATAAAAAAAAAGTGTAGTTTAGTTTTAATTTAACCGCTCTAAATAGAAATCAGCTTCAATGACAGAAAAAGGTTTTCTGATTCATGAAAACTGATGTACTGATGTGAGAATTACTCATTTGATTTGCTGTGATTATGGTGCAAAAATGAACCATGAAAACTCAAATTTGAGTACAGAAGCTAAAAATCCCATCTTGTGACCAAGAAAAATGAGCAACTTTAGACTGTTGACAATTTACATAGTCAACGTGTCCCTTCTTTTTTTTTTTAGACAGATCGAAGAGAGTTGGGTATTTCCTGCTGATTTCCCACTGAACTTATTGTAAGAGTTTACAGTCGTGTGCTATCACAGAAACATTTGTATGTACAAAACCACCAAGTCGAACTATCCCATTGGGTGAACACACATAACATTAGGCAATTCAATTTGGTGGTAAAAAATGCCAAAGTGTCATACAAATGCATCCTTGTTTGAATGGCAACAAGTAAGGGAAAAGCTGTTCTCAGTCTGCAATTTTTCCCATGAGAGCATTCAGGGTTGAAGAAAAGCCAAAAGGCCAGAGATGCAGCTGTGCATGTGAATTATTCCACAATGAAAAAGGCAAATATTGCGAGACTGAGCGAGACAGAAGAAACGAGGGGAGGAGACAAGACAACATGTTTGTTTGTTTAATGCTGGGAACATTTATTGAGCGTTGCTTATTAATGCACTGAAGAAAGAGACGGACTGTTGGGACTAATACAGCAAAAGCAGCACGAGGACAAAGTAGGTTTTGGGTTGTCAAATAAATGGTTTGAGGTCCTGAAGACACAGTTCCCACCATGGCCATGACATTCATATGGATTTTACATGACATTTCATTTCAAATAGAGCGAGCTTCCTAAAATGTCATTCTTTAACTCATTTATTTAATAATAACTTAATCCTCCACAACCTATTTTAAAATTGCACCACAAAAACTTGTTACAATTAAAGAAACCTCAATTTTTATGGGATCGAGGTTGCTAAAGCTGTAAGCCATGAAAAAAGGATCGCAGACTGTGAGAAAGAAACAGTGTTTGCTCATCTAATCAGTCATTTACAGTAAGCCATTAATGAACTGCCCAATCAGGAGCTGTGTTCTTACCTTGCTGCCTGGTGATTGGGCAGGACTAAGTTCATTACTCAGCATGGCGAGACCGTTCCTGTCTGTTTCACTGCCTGGTGGGAACCCACAACACACAGTCACATACAAATGAACTCAGTGGAGAAACCTGCTGACAGACAATTAAAGCACGGCAGCCGCCAGAACAGCTAATGAGCAGCAGCTGAGGTTCGTTGAGTTGTGTGTAATAAGTGCATTACAGCAAAGTGATGTGAATTTGCTGGAAATCACATTCATAAATAACAGTTTATTGTGGTCACCTTTGATACCTCAGTGTGGACCACTTGGCCTTTTACCTGGACTGAGGTTGTAGAGGTCTTTGTCTCCTCCATAGGACAGGTTCCTGGTGAGGGAGCGAGGATCAATTTTGGGTGGAGAGGTGGGACTGGGACACAGAGAAAACCTCCGCTGGAACAAACTCTCCTTCTTCATCCTGACAACCTGCTTGTCGCCTGGAGGAAGAAAGAAAGAGGAAAGCGAGGTGTAGGGAGGAAGGGAAAGTGGAGAGAGCACAGATTCTGGTGAGAACACAATGTTTCTTTAGAGACTTCCTCCTCTTTGCATTTGTACTTCTAATATTAGAAAACACACACACAGTTTGAGTGATTTCTCTTGACTTCAAGGGATCGCTTTCTTTGAATTGAATCTCTCTTGTTTTTCCACTGTGTCTCTGACTTTGAGCACTCCAGCTCCATCCTGACTCTTTCTCTGTGTGTATGTTTATCTGTCTGAACCCCCACGCCTGCAGCCTTCTACACTAACAAAGACCTACTGTACGAGGACATGTCAGCCTGACCACATAATGGCACTGTGCGTGGCAGTGACAACCAGTTCAGACTGCACATTGTCAGAGTAGAAGACAGATAAAGGCCCCCACCAAGTTCGGTCTGTTCGCAGACACCCACTGTCCAAAATAACCCCAAATGCCACCACCGCTTCTGTCATCCACATCAAGCTCATCCACTAATGAGATGCACATTTCATCGCATCAAGATGGTAAAAACAGTTACTGCAGTTGAAGCAGTGGCTTTGCAGCCTCACAGTGTTATTGAGTTGTCTGAATCTACAGCAATAGGTGGATGAGTCATTTTTTAGGCCACCATGCCTGTATATAAAAAAACATACACACAAAACATATGCCTTCACACATGCTGGCTTTCTGCTCTACTGGGTGAGCTTGGCAACTATTGATAAGTCACAAACTATTCATAGCACATTATTAAAGACTGCCGATGGTCACGGGTGTTTCCAGACGGATCATTATTCTCGTCTGACCGGGCGGCGAGCTGATCACGGCAAATCAGAGTTGATGGTAAAACACTGAGGTTAATGGGCCGTAGCCATTACCACCTGGGTCTGTCTGGACGGTCAAACTGTGCTCTGCTGAGATCAATATAATCCCATTCATTTTCTCCCACTGTACAAACACATACAGTAGACGAGACCCCTCTGACTCTCAGCCTACAGAGCAGTCTCGCCTACGAGTCGTCAATTACCACATCCAAGCAGTGTGTTACATAAAATTCATTCATAGAACAGCTTCGCAGAATGATTCAACTCTCCCACATTATTGCACTGTGATCACAAAGAGGCAGGAGCAGTATGTCAAAGTGTACTTCCTGCTCCGAGTGACATAATTTACCTATAAATCCCTGTGGTTTAAATGGATGAAGCGTTCGATTGGAGAGCTGGAAGCATTCTGTCTGTGACAGGTTTCCCTTTCCTTCTTCAGGTGGATTCACAAATGTGCATTCCATCACAAAGGCATGCTAACATCTGTGCACTCGCCACACCACTCCCTGCTTCCCTCCGTTGTCTACTCTGCCTCTATGAGTCAGCCTCTCAACCTCCTGACTTCCTTCTCTTTTCTGACAGAGCAATCGCTTCTGTTCGTTTCTTCCTACTGCCCATTTCCATTTTTCTTTTTCACACCAGCAGCAACGAATAACCAAGACATGCTGGAGAAAAATGTAAAATTAAAAAGGAGCCTTATTTGTCCTTGTGGGGCAAGTCTATAAATAGCATTCTGTTGCTGCAGTGCACGCGTGCATGTGTTGTACAGTGCAGAGCCCTGAGTGGGGTGCAGGCTGCATGGAAAATAGCTTGAAGCTCTAGAATTACACAACAGTAAACAATGGGCTGCTAAGCTGTATGGCACACCCACACCCACACACACAAGCACACAATTAATACCACTTACAGTGCAGGCTGTTAGTTGGGTCAAGATGTAGGCAGACATGTAAACTGACAGGACAGACCAATCACAGCTGCTTCTTATAGCTGCAGGGTGGGATTAGTGAGGAGGGGAAAACGGGGTATGAGCACATTATGTGGACAAGACTGAGCATGGGTGTGGCATCCCTGCATGCTTAATGTGTCTGTGTCATGTGGGCCTGTCCATTACTCAGTATGTAAAGTGGACATGCCAGTAGAATGTGCTTGTTGAATGACGTAAATGTTCAGCATAAAAAAAAAGAAAAAGAATTCCAATATGCATACGTGACTCTGAGCGTGCGTGCGCGCGCACGCGCGTGTGTGTGCATGTGTCTCATTGCTGCAGACTGAAGGGAGGATTACACATGCACACTATGTAGCGCCAAAAGGACAGATAAAATGCTTCTCTCCAAGTAGCCAATCCCAGCACCAGTGCGCAATGTTCAAAAACGTGAACACAGAGCACTTCAGCTGCAATCTATCAACACCAGAAGAGGAAGAAAATATTGTTTTATTAGAGTGAAAGAAACCATCATTCATACCTGTCTACAATAAAATGTCAAGATAAGCAGGTGTGCAGGTATTGTTGGTATAGGAAGATAACTGACAAGAACAAGGATAAAGGAGAGTTCACAGAAGTCTTGAAATTGAATGATAGTTTTGAATTTGTTGATCGATTTTTAAAGCGTCACATATACCGAATAGCTTGTTGGATAGAAGGAGAGTTAATCTACTAAGAAGCAATTAAAAACTGACTGATGATAAATGCAAACACAACGACGTGATTGTCTGCTGGAATACAATGTAAAAACTGTGAAGTACCGTATACTAAGGAGGAGGACTGCACTGATATTTACAGAAGGTTCAAATGACAGTAAATACTAAATAGTACTATGCTGATTCCGATATAACTGAGTTCAATATCAATGTTATTCTCAGATATGTTGTATCACTAACAGAGCAACAATGTGATATCAGCAGAATTCTTTTGGCTTCAAGTCACATTCTACCCTTTGAGTGACCCCCTGAAAATACACGAGCATAGCGTGCCTGTTACAATTCACCGTTGACTGTTCATTGTACACAAAGCATCAAAGTCACCAGGCCAACAACATGAGTTTGCAGCACTACCATGCTACACAGGTGCTGGGGCAATATTTACCCAATGATATGAGCTTCTTGGGGGGAAAAGATAACAGTAAAAAGTCGGCTAAAAACAGGTCAAAAACTCACATTCAGGATCATACATTAACTTTAATATGTGAAAAGAAGGGCGGATATTTTTAAAAAAAAAAAGGGAAGAAAAAAAACACGTGTGGCCCTCAGTTACCTCGTCAAGGTGAAAGCACTTCACTTGCTGTCACATGGGTGCTGTTTGTTTTTAGTAATGATTACACCAACTGGGATAGAGGAGGGGAGGAGAGGGCTGTGAGGGAATAGTTGACATGTTCCAACCTGTATATTGTTGATATGCTTGACTGATCTAACGAGCAGATCTCCCTCCTGTCTCTTTAATGGCCTCACGTTCGAGCGACAATTTTCTAGACTGATGGTAACCTCTGCTACCCTGAGACAATGTCAAACAATTGTGCCAAACTTGAACAGGCTCAGAAAAAAGTTGTGGCCAACACCCACCCTTAACGGCATTTAATTTTAATATATATCTCACAGAATCTCACGATTAGGTTTCCACTAAAACTATTTTTGACCCTTCCTCAGAACCACACAAACCCCTCTGCATGTCAGAGCCTAAATGTTTTGTGATCTGCTAAATTTAACCACAAACCCATAGTTTAACTTCCTGAGAACCAGAGGAACCAGACTTAGTTTGCCTCATTCTTGTAGTGCCGCTAAACAGACAAAAGCAGTGACCAGTGGACTAAATTTGTTTACCTCGGCAGTGTCACACTGAAAACTGCTTTTCTTGTTTTTTCACAACATCCATCTTTTTGGTAATTATAGGCTGACATTGTCCTTCACAACCGAATGAATCATCCTTAAAGAAAGCCATTGAAAAGTTAAAATTTTTGGACTGTGTTAACTCACCTAAACTAAAATATGGAGGAATTTTCTAAATCGCAAAACATTTTTATCGATGGCTACGGAAAATCAATCTAAATTTATTGAATCTCTACCACCAGTATCTCATTTCAAACTGAAATCGGTACGTGAATGTATACTGGGATGATTCCCTCGCATAGCAACGTGTCAGACTAATACAGTGCACTGACAGCCAAACACAAAAGCAGCCTTGGCCGAAAAAACCTCCATTGTGTCAGCCTTCATGTGAGCACTGCGGTATGTGCACAGCTCGTGTGTGAGTGTGTGTGTGTGTGTGTGTGTGTGTGTGTGTGTGTGACTGCGGGAGCCTCACAATACTGACAGCCTGCACCAAGCCAGCTGTTCCTAATATGATGGTGCAGATTAAGTCCAGACACTCCCTCATCCTTCCATCACTCTCCAGCTAGCCTCCCTTCAGTGCCCTCAACCACGTTAACCCCCCGTCTCCAGCGACGACAGGACTAATGGATGGCCGTATGACCTAGTTATACACCAATAGGATCTCGCCAAGTACAGTATGTGCATCAACAATGAATGCGGCAGCATATTTCAGCAGACACAATGCTGTTTTACAAAATAGACAAGGAATATTTCAGACTGTTTAAATTTTTTCATCATGACATGCAAAGAAAACGGAAGGGTTTCCCGGTCTGCAAAAAGAAACGCTTAATTAGAAAACAAACATTATTTAGAATACAAAGAGCAATTTTAATAATAATCAAATATCACTTATAGTACAAAAAAGAGTCATCAAAACTATTCAGCAACAGCTAATTTCATCTACTATTTTGTCAATAAAATTTGTTGAAAGACAACAAAAATTGAAAGAGATGTTGCACTATGACGTGTGACATTCGAGCATCATGGCAGAACAAATCCAGAAATCAGGTCAAGACTAAGCCACTATTTAACACATCCAACTCCTCATGAAAAAATTACAGCCTGAGCCAAGCTCAGTAAATGCATGCATATGGCTTAACCAAGCGTAGCCAACAGAAACGGCGCATGCCAAGTGATCCTCACAGCTCCTTCAACTTTGTGTTCCAGTTGCTGTCCTGGTTTAGAGACCATCTTTAATGCAGATAATAAGCTCCACATACTCAGTTTTTAAACATTTAAATGACTGAGGGAAAAAATGGTCAAAAGCCAAACTGTAAACAAACAGAAAAACTCAGCAACTGAACACTGCACATGTCTGCATGACAAAGAGAGTGAATGCAGGTCTACAGTTTACACAAAAAAAGGACCTACATGGTCTAATTTTGTGAGACTCTGTGGGAGGATGTGTGGTTTACTTCTATTCCGAGTCATGTGGGGACGCGAGAATATTTTAAGAAACTGGTATGAAGAAGAAAAAAAGTCTTCCAGGCAGACCTCCCGTTTTGATCTAACTTTGGATAGGAGGCATGGGGCTGTCTATAACCTTGGGGAACTCTTTTTTCAAACTGGGGGGAAAAAATCACCTCAACCTTTTCCAACACACTCCGTATTTCACACAATAAAACTAACCTTCAAACGTTCAGTATCATTGTGCACATGAAATCTTGGAAATCTAGCATATATCACTACTCATGTTCTCACTGAGTGATGAAATTGCCATAAAGGGGGAAGAACAACACCAACAAATGTGTCAGTTGGTCAAAGAGCATTTGTTGTTCTTTGGGCTTTAGGCGAGACTTGTAGAAGAAAGAGCCCTCCCTTAATACACACAGCCTATGAAAACAAAATCTTCTGTCAGAGAAGGGAAAAGGGTGGGTCAGTTTGGAAATTAAGGCAGGTTTTCCAACAAGGAAAAGGGATAAAAGACTGTTCGGGTGAAAGAAGGGAAATAACTATCCACCAATATGTATTTCAGAGCTGATCTGACAGAATAGATTGCACCAACAGACCTGCTTGATGTCAGAATGTGCAAAACACAACAGCTTTGCCTGAACACGACATTCAGTCTCAAGCAAAAATGCAAGAAACAGAAACACTATAACAGCAGCAGCGTTGACTTTTACTCAGTAAAGTTTGGTTCATAAAATCGATTTAGTTTGTGAATGTAATTGCATTGAACATGTACTGATTGCAGGAACATACACTGGCATTCCAAGGAAGCAAATCTGCCCACCAACAATGACTTCTTTAATGAAAACCTCAGGTTAGCAGTCATGCTATCATTTGTACTAAAAACCTCAATGCTTTGTTTTAATGTAAATCATTATCTAAACAACTACACAGAAGGAGCCCAATGTTGAGGAGAGCTTTCCACTGGGAAAATGTTTAAGTCTGTTGACTGGCATTAGAAATTGCACAAATAATTTGTTCACTTTTGCTTTCATGGAATAAATCTAAATAACAGAGCAGGTCCCAAGACGCACACTGTAGCCATGTTTGACCTGATGGACGGACCAAGCCAGCTGGCTGTGTATACGATTGGATCCTGGCCAGGGGTTGTTGCGTGTGAGAACCAGCCTCAGGCAGGCCGAGCCAGGCCGTGCTGATAGATAGGGTCCTGTCCTGGTGCCAGGCACAGTCCCTCTGTGTACATGGAAATGCAATAACACACAGGAGCACATGCACATAGATAAACACAGAGACTCCAGTTGACCATTTAAAGTATCAGAATCTAAACAGAGGAAATTCTGCAGCCACGATGGACTTGTTCAGACACATCTTCTTATTTTCATTTCCTCTGTGGCTACTTAAACACTATGAGGGATTATCAAGGTGTCAGTGGAGCGAACACGACACAGAAACAAACCTGTCAGAAACATATGCAGTACAATACAGACCCAAAGACAAACACCCATTGACACAGACCAGAGGTAGCTCAAATATAGCTGTGTGCCAAAATAGAAAACAATGCACCGTGACACAATGCAGAAACACACTTTTGTATAAAAAACGATTGAAAACTGTAATTTAGCTGACAGACTACTATACGACACAGGGGCAGATGAGGAAGAAGTCGGGAAAAAAATCAATACATTTTATCAGGCTTATTTAGATTAGAAATAAAAGAGATCATAAAAATTGTCAAACAGGAAGCTTCCTACAACCAGCAGTTTTACTTTCATTTCTTCTTTATTTGCTTTCTTTTGAGCAGCATGCCTTTCAGATCAGTATTTTCTTAAGATATTGTTCTTTCAGGACAAAAATATTCATCTTCAGTTTCATACAACTAAACCTTTACACCATATACGTTCTATCAAGTTGAGAGAAAATGTCGAAACTGAGGCTCTGAAAGTCAAACCTCACAGAGAGGATTTTACGTGATTGTGAAAAGATGACGACAAGACTATCGTTTTCATAATATGTTTGTTGTGCTCCGAGCAAACAAAAAAAAATAAATCCTTATTTAAGTTGATTTACAAATGTGATACAAAGGCAGGAAAGTGTCACAATTCTTCAGGAGCTTAAATGTCACGACTGCTTTTCATATCCCAAGAGCCAAAAAGTCAGCAATATGCCAACCAATTTTCTTATGCCACCAAAGCTGCTGTTGCATATCAGATGTCTGCAAATTAGATTCTTTATTTTGCCCCACTTCAGGTTGCTGTGGTCATTTAAATACCCTGTTGCATTATGCCAAGGCCTTATTATAGTGCTGAAACCCTGTGAAGCAAGAAAGGAAATAATAAGCACGGGAATAGGGGGAGAAAAGAGCAGACAATGAGCCTTGGTGATTAGGCTGGCGCAGGTTGCAGGCTGGGCCAAGTGTTTTTCTCCAGGGGAGAGTGTGCAGTGAGGTCAGGGGCTCTTCTGTCTGTCTGCTGGAGAGGCGCGAGGTGTGAGAGGCTGGAAGGAAGACGGCTGCCAGCAGTGTCTCGGACGCTGCCTATATCGACAGCACGGAAGCCAAGAGATAACAGATGACGAGGTGTTGGGCGAATCACTTTAATTAATGACGTTGAAGCAAAGCGTAGCACAGTTGGGGGGAAGAGTGAAGTGGCCAAATTCATCCAGGTCAACCAATGGTGAAATTATTTTGGGACAAAACACTCGCTGCATTAAACTACAAGCAAATGATTGGGTTTGTCTTGAAACCTAAAATGAACCAAAGAAAAAAGCCGTGCTGCCAGGTACGACTTTATCAATGATCAACCTGCAGAAACAATTCTGTGGGAAAACAGGCACAAGTGTAGAGTTCCTGATAAGTTTCAAAATGAGTCAGAGGCTGAGCTATCACGAACACCCACACACACACTTTTAGCACACATAAGGCTGGCGAAAGTTGCCGGCTGTATACAGCAAATGTCTATATTGCGAGTGCAATCTCGTTTCATAAAAAGTCAAGGAGAGTGGAAGCAGAAAATCCTCTCAACACAATTGAAGGCAAGGCAATGTTTTTCATTACACCCTCACTGCTCAAAGCTACAGCGCACACGTTAAAACATTTTATTATCAAAATAAATTTCAGAATGGTTTGTATAGCTCAGCTCACACATATCCAGTGCTTGTCTTGTTAGTGGGTGATACATTAATGCTGCTACTTGGAGATATTCCACATGTTTACCCACATAAATGGAAGAAAACCTAATAGAGAAGTGACCTGTTCAGTGAAATCTAAGACCTGATACTCTCAGCAGGGGATTAGCTCTCTCTACTGCAGTGCAGACCTTGGTGAAAGAGGAAACAAGCCAGCTTCACACCACCTATTTGAACCACTGATGGACTCTCCTACATAGCAAAAAAGAAATAAAAAAATCATTCAAGCTGGCCTCACAGGAAAGAGAAATGATACCACCACTGCTCAAGAGTTATAAAACATTTAATGAGAAGTAATTGGGTCAACTTGTAAATAGTGCAAATTCTGCCCTTTGTCCAAGCAGTCACCTGACAATCATGTCACCAGCCACAAACTAAAACGGTGTAATGAGAGTCGACTAAATTTAGTCCTAACAATTTAACAGTGCTTTACTTGTCTCTGGGTGAAATCAGTTCACTGCTGTCCACCATATAATTGGCATTTAATAGAGTGATAACAAAGAAATAAACAAAGCCAATACAGGTGCGGCCTTTATTGATAAAGATTGCAGTGTCACTTTGGTGTAACAAGTAGATGAGAGGTTTTCTGTGCGGCATAGTTAAATATTCTCCAGTAACCATGACTGCACACAACGAACTACCATCTTTCTTCTGTTGCAGACCAATGTTTAGCCTTTAGCAAGGCTAAAATATAATCTGACAGAGCAACAACCTGAGCATATTAAGCAGCTCCAAAGGCTTTTCATGATGGAGGGTTGAGCAGAACTTGAATCACTAACTTGAGCAACAGGAAATAAACGGCAGAGGATGTCTTGCTTGTTGGCTCAGCAAAAAAAAAAAAAAAAATCGCAGGATGCCGACATAATTGGATAACTCATACTGTCTGCAGGTTATGCTTAAAGCAGAGGCAGCTAATGAGTTGAAAGCTGTTCCAACTGTACTAATACCCATTTTTATTTCCCACACGGACTGCAATTAAGAACTAATCACAGGGTTTCTTAGTATGTCGGAAATGACAGTGCAGCGTGCCCTTTAACTACAGAAAAATTAACAAACAAAAAGAGAGACAGATGGACACATACACATTATTACCTCCGTATAACTGTTTTCTTACAAAACAGCGCCCACAGTTGTAGTTTGGGTTCTGTATCAACTTTAATATGAAACTGCCTGTTCATCCTTCCACTTGGCTTTTTCTGTTTTCAAATCAATCCCACACTGATGAGACACTTCTATGGATGCAGACATTAACTGACAGATGCTCAGACAAATAAGAATTTTACTAATCATTGAGCTAAATTGACAGAAGTAATCTTGAAAAAGCAATATGCCATTTAAAGATGCAAATTTGCTGTGTGAGAGCAGATGGCTTCAGCCAGATCATACAATGTTATGCATTTGCACGTACAATTTCAGTTTGCCCATGTCCTTTTTTTACACACACACACACACACACACATGCACGCACACTCACACACACACACTTGCACACAATGAGATGCAGACAGCTACACCACAGTACCAAAAACATCATAAATAAACATCAAATTTGACTGCGGCTCCCCCAGTGTTGATATAATTAACTTACATCTTGTTTTACTGATCAAAAGAGGCTGTTTGGTGCTCCAGTTTCTTTGAATGAAGCACTACAAAACCCACTGTGGTTTCTATTTTGCATTACTAGCACTCCTCTTAAAAGTATTCTGTCTGACAACCAATTTGGATTTACTTTTGGTTAAACTGTTTCAAGTTCAGGCCCTGAATGCAAGACTCACTCCTAATGAAGTGGCCTCTGGAAAATGCTGTTTTACAACATGTAGGTCAATAACAACATTTTTTTGTAGATTCTGAACTTTAAAGCTCTCATTACCTTCGAATTAATGTCATTTTCCAACACAACACAACACAAAAAGTCACAATGATTCACTGCCTAAGAATTAGATCGTACATAACAATAAAAGCTATAGGCCATTCACACACTGCCAACGTCTCTTTAATGCTACAAAATACTCAAAGGAAAGCAAATGAGATAAGGGAACTACGTAGCCTCTCAATCAGGTGACTGATATAAACCAAGAAGTATTTATAACTCTTATCTTAACATTGCATTAAATCAAAGTCTGCATGTGTGTGGCTTTTTAAAGCAGACATAAACGACAACAGTAGCCAGGGTGTGAGCTCCAGGGTACAGGTGGAGACATTTCGTCTGGTTAATGTGTAATTTACAGTTAAATCTCATATGTCGCTCCGCTGCCAACTCCAGCCAAGACAAACAGCCTGGGCACGACCCAATCCGAGTGCTTCCTGGCTCAAGTCAGCGGGAAAGTGCTCCTATTTTGTTACAGCTACCAAAGGGCAGAAAGAATAAAATGTTCAACTTCGAAAACACGAGACAATTTCCTCAAAATTAAAAATAAGGGAAAAAAGGCCAGCAAACAAGTGCAGTTTTACACACACATTGGCTCTTATTCATTCAGAGAATGTCTGCATCTAATAAAAACTCCACTTTACGCATGTAGGCCAAATTACTGAGCACCTACCGTTTATACTTCCAGAAAAGACCAAAATACAGACTGTGTTTGGGGAAGCTAAAATAAAAAGGGACTGTAACTAGTTATTACACTGTCCCTGCCACTGTACCAAAGATCAACATGTACTCCAGGCAAACTGCCTGTTTCAGAGCTGTGAATATCTCTCTGAGGTATCACTTTGTAGCCAAGCGTCCTTGTGCAACCCCAAACATTTACTCCCTTTAACTCAAATGAATCTGACACACCCAGTAAGCTGCTGAGCTCACTTCAGTCAAACTGCTTGCCTCCTTCTAAAGCAACACCGTGCAGCAAACTCTGCAACCCCGACACAAACACACTTCAATCACATGAAAAATGCAGAGGCCCCAAACATAGCACAGATACAGGCTTTACTTTGCAGACAGACAATGTGATCAGACAGTTAATTTAATTTTAAAAAGTGGCATAAACAGTCAGTCTCCTTTGCACATAAGAGACATGCCCTAATTCTTTGTTCCACTCAGAAAGTGAGTTAGCCCTCCTGGCAACACTGGATAAAAATGTGCTGCCATTTGTGTCATTTTTTTGTAACCAGACTGATGACAAGTGGAAAATAAGTTCACTCACTAAATAGAAACACACATTCAGGCACGAATTCAAGCATTTACCCGAAACTGTAAGACGTGCGCTCTGCATGCAAACCATATGATTAACTGAGGCTGAAGCAGTTAGCCAAATAAGTGGAGCATATGCATTATTGAGACATGAAAGTGAAGGCAAGAGGGTGAGAGCTCAGCTTACCTTTCACCTGAACCGCAGGAGACACAGCATCCAGAAACCTTTGTCTGAGCAGCCCGTCTCACCTGCAGAGACACACCAGTTAGAATACAGCTTCCCCGAAACCCACCGAGCACAAACAGACGGTGTCTCTCGTTCCCATGCTCCTCCTGGTCACACCACTGTGCTATGGCCCCACCCCACTCAGCCTCAGTCCTCAAGAAACTGCCAACATCTGCCTGCTGTCCACCTGCACACAACACTACACTGTTGGCTATGTACTCATGAGGCTGCTGTAAAGCCGCTTTCGAGAGACAAACGACTCTTTTATTTACCCCACAGGAATCACATGGACAAGATTTAAAAGATAGAAATGATCACACTCCCGTAACGCGTCACTCCACTTGAAGCAAATGCCACATACTGTATGTTTACTAGGTCAACAGAAACGCAGTTAACCAACAGTCAAACACACATTGCCATATTAACAAACCTGAACTAAAAAGACAAATACACACCCAACTAGGATGTGAATCGAGAAAGACTAAAAGATAGCAAGACTTCTGCGCACACAGTTCCCTCTGATATTTACCTTGAGCATTTCCAACAGATCCAAGAAAGAATCAATCAACCCAAAATAATGTTCACTCCCTTTGCAACTGGAAAACATCTGCCTGTTATTCCAAGACAAAGAAACACAAAATTAACCTGAAAGGCTTTCCAATGAGTACCTTGACAGTACAAGTCTGAAAAAACATTTGCACATCAGCTTTGTATTTTGCCAACCTTCAACGAGTATTTCTACACGATAAGGACTTAAATGATGCAATGACAACATACAGAGCCTTTCTGTCAAGTTATGGTTTTTGCACAAGTACAAAAGCATAAATATATCAGGCATTTTTTCTATTCAGAAAGACATGAGTTATTTCGCGACATTATTTGGTGTCAGTTACTGGAATAAAAGGTAATGACGAACACCAAATCTGAGCCCACCAAAAATATATATATATTTCTTTTTTTTTTTTGGTCCACACCACCACCTCTGGTTTTACGTAACATTATTATTCCTGGATAATTATGATTTTATAGGTAGGTGAAATACCTATAAAAAATTACAAATCACAAACTCCCTCTCCACCAGACTAGAAGTGACTCTCTGCAGCGACCACTCCAGCTAGCACACTGATGGCAAACCAACAAGTGTGAAATGGGTTGGGTGGGAATCTATGCCTTTAAATCCAGCCGCGAAGTGAAAGGAGGAAGCTATAACACACGAGTACATCTAACCTAAATAAGAAGTGAACTGAAAGAGAATCCCTGAGCTGACAGCGCTTGAGGGGCAAAGACAAAGAGGGGAGGCAGCGCGGAGGAGATGGGACTGAACGCAAGCAGCAAATAAAGGAAAGCAGAGAGACACAGAGAAGATGGAAGGAAGAGGCAAATCGCAGAGGGGCAATGGCATTTGAAAAACACACCAGCACAAACCTTCTTTGTCCAGGAAAAAGCAAAATGGACAAAGTGTGCTAAGTGGAAATAAAGCAAGACACTGTGACCCAGAACGTGGCATGGTTTAGATGGAAGGACTCCAGAAGAACACACTTCGAGCTGTCCCACATTTCCTCACTTAGACCAGATGTTTCAATGTCCATTTTCAGGACCAATTCAACTCACGGTGCAATAAACTAAACTGCATGCCAAGTACAACTGACATAACGCTGCCGACTTTTACCACATGACCACAGCCGAGCTAAAAAACTGCACAGGATTGAGAGCTTGTGAGAATGCAGTGCTAACGAAGAGACAGCAAGGGAACAACCATCTTCATTCGCCCTGCAAATTGAAAACCACATTGCTTCAGATGGTTGAAACACTGCCACTTGCATATTGTGTAACCAACGCTCTGCATGCTTCTCTGCAAGCATACAACTAAAGTAACATTTACATAAGCGCACTGCCAGTTTGCCAGCTTTCCCAGCAGAGAGCAAAAGACTGACTCACAGGAGGGGTCCCGGGCCAGATCCTGCCCACTGATTTATAGCCGTGTCTCGGGCTCAGTTAAATGAAACAATAGCAAGGGTGTGACTAATAACTTGAGGCTGGATAAAGGTGCTTGAAGTAAGAAAATAATTGTGATTATAACCTCGTGCCCAACAATAACAATCGGATGATATTTTGACTGCAAACAATTTGAGTATATGTGAAAAAAATGTAATTGTTTCATAGCAAGTAAATACATTGCAGATTTGTTTAAGCATGTTCAAGCATATTTTTTACATTCTTTGGAAACCCTTCGCTTAAAAAAAAGAAAAATTCATCTTTATTTAGACAAAATTATTCAGTATTTCCTTGTAAGTTGAAAAAACCTTCCTTTTCAGTCAGGGAAATGTTCTAAATGAAATGTTTAAACACAAAGTTAAAGCTGAAAATAAGTTAATTTTTCTCATCTCATTATGTGAGCCATGATCACAGGTAACATGTTATACCTCTGCTGGCACAGAACTCATGCTGGTTCTTAATCTGACGCTTTGATCTGTGTTCAAAAAGCAACCTTGAAAAACACATGAAAATGAACCAACAATCCAATATTAGAAACCCTTCAAAAGTCAAGCCTTTAGTCAGCAGCCACCTTCGTCTCAATCTATGCATGCCCATCATGTTTAATAGGATCTCAAGACTGAAGCCGGTTTTACGTGGTAGCGCTCTCAAGGCAGGAAGACGTCTGCGGCAAAACATGAAGGTCAGTGGATAAAAAAGATTTCTTTCAAAGAACGTATCATTAGTCGAAGATCTTCATTTTGCTCCTGTATTTGAAAGTGAACTTCAAGTGTATGATGGGAGGTGTTTTTTTTCCAAAAAGCTCTTAGTTAAAAAGGAACCGTTTGTCAAGCTACACAAGATAACAGACAAACAAACCATAAACCTCAATTACACACACACACACACACACACACACACACACACACACACACACACACACACACACACACACACACACACAC
>JASSRZ010000080.1:16616975-16637804 GCA_032164315.1 Malacoctenus gilli
CACACACACACACACACACACACACACACACACACACACACACACACACACACACACACACACACACACAGAGTAAAATAGTCAGGGAAAGACTCAGAGACACAAAGAGAGCACTCTCATAGCATGTAATGGCACCAGATTCACAAGAATGGCACAGGGTCGAAGGACACTTAACACTAAGTGCACTCAAAGGCCTCACAGACTAATTGTTGCTCATCACATGCCCTTCTACCCTGGGGCACATCGTTTGTGCCCCTTATGTTTGTGTCTGAGTTGGCACACTAATTCTGCTAAGCAACCAATGACAAACACATCCAGTTGGAACTGAATGAGTTGCCTTTGTTATAAGGAGAAAGACCAGGGATGATACTTGTTTAGGTCCAATTGCAAATTATTTTTTACAGAAATACACATTGAGAGCGAAATCAATAAGCAAACTCTGAGAAGAAGTGTGGTTTGGCTTGTAATGTGAAAATCAAAGTTCAACTTCAACTAATTTTTAATGGATTATCAATGCAAAAAAGAAATATGCATGTTTAAAATGAGGGACTGGGTTTCCTTCTATTCTTTTTGCTTATCCCCCTGTGTTTACCTTTTTTCTTTTTTACAGTAACTCTTCTTCCTTCAACTACATTTTGAATCAAAATTTGACACCAAAGAACAACGTTTCCAGCCAGAATACAAACACTTACTTGCACTGTTGATCAAGCAATCAACAAAGATGGGGAGAAAAGCTTTAAATCCAATCAGACTGTCTACTAATCCATTTCAGTGAGTCAATCTACATCAGGGAAACGAGGAATCTTTTTCCTATCACACTGCCCTTGACACTGTTTCCAAAGTGGTGTGTGGGTATGTTTGTACACAGAAGTTGGTAAAAGTTTAAAAATAAATAAACTTATAACCTGGTGCAGATTTTTGTGGGGGGATGAAAGTGTATTTTCAGTTCCAATACAGACGTTAACTATGTCAAATGATTAATGCAATGAAAATAAAACACAGACAACATTGGCTGTGGCTGCAGCATCACTGTGGAAATTATTGGCGTTATCGCAAGAGGACACTGGTCAGTCACTCAATGAACCTAAATGAAGCACAAACCAAGCAGCACAACCCTGCTCAACACTGCTGCGAGCTTTACCATCATAATCTAGCATTAAAGGACATTCAGGCAAAATACGCCTCTGCAAACCTAGGAGTTTGATGAGATCCATGCCAATTTTATCCTGTTTTTTAGTCAAAAATTGAAACCATATCAACTTTAATGTAAGTGAACAAAAACTGGGGGAAAACAAGAAAAAAAAGAAATCAACCATAAACAGAAGACATAAGCAGGAATAAAGACAGAAGCAGTGTTTTGGTAACTTTCTCTGCAATGCTATGGATCAAGTGTAACACCTGGTCAAGACTGGAAACTGTTTGGACTGAAGAGTTCTGACACAGACTTTAGGGGGAGTATCACTTTAAGAAAGAACTGCGATGATGGTTCCATGTGATGGAAAACGTCCATCTTTTGAAACTTGAGGTCTTTCAGAAAGGGTAGGGTGATGATTGCTTTTCAGTGAACTGCTTGGCTTGGACAGAGACGAGTGGGAGTCATGAGTTTCCACTCAGTGTCGGATCTGACAGCGTCCCTTTCCCCCACCGCGGGCGGTCACTGCAGCCTTCAAAATAGAGGACGGACACAATTCATTTCCTGGAGCGAAAAAGCTACAGCATTACGTTAACAGGTATTAACTGATTAGTCTGTACCGAGTAAATTTCCATGACATGAAAACATCAACAGCCAGATGCCAAAAATTAGAGCCAATCTGATTCAGTCTGCAGAGAGCCTCAGGATGACCCTCCAAACGGGGGCTTTACTAGGCTGATGACGTAATCTGGCCTCTCAGCAACACTCCATAATAAAACACTGTTAAAAGTATGTCAAAAACCTGCCACAACACTCTCTGTAAACTCAACACAGATGCTGCAGCTTATCCTGTTGCAACTGCAGATTATCAGGGTTTGACATGGGCTGTACATGGTGCCAATCATTTTCAGGTAGTGAATAACAGTCACAGTGTAAATTGATGGTACACATATATGGCTTTGAAAGAAATGACAGACACACTGGCATTGCTACTGACTGATAATTGTACTGTAGGCAAACTGCTGATCGATATCATACAGTCTAGAAAAGTAAAACTTTGAAGCAAATCGGCACAGTACACACAGGTAGCCATCACCCTTTGTCTGAATGTCGAAATAAGTGCATATGACTTATCTAGTCTCATCTGCAATCCTCATGCTCAAAACATTAAAGTATCATGAGGACAGATTCTTGAACAAGCCGTTTCTTCCATCCTAAAGCTGCACCTACGACTTCCACAAAGTGGGAAAAAATAGTGCCTTAAGTAAAGCTGTCAGCATTTACACAAGCCACAGCTCCATACAGTTAGCTTAGGATGAGTGAGAGGTGGATATTGATTGCAGAGGCGCTAGCTACCGTGAGAGAACTCACCGCAGCCTGTAAAAAGAAGAGTGGTGGACATATGGTGTTAAACTTGCTCTATAAATATCAACACCGACAAGTCCAGGGGTCAGGGGGTGAATTCAAAACCCCATAAATCTGTATCTATGTTGGATACAGCAAGCAAGACAAAGGGGAAGACGGGGTTACGCACACAAAATATAAAAACATAATTGGGCTTTCCTAATTCGATCAGAAGACAACAATCACTCTAAAAATGTCAGTTCCGGTAATCACACGTACTAATTATTAACTTTCAACACAACAAAAACCACAGTCAACGAAAACAAGCGACCCGCTTAAAAGAGACGGACCGTTCTATTGCTGTGAAGTAACTTTGACAAAATATTCTGCAAGGTGCAGAAAAGGAAGGAAATCTTGGCACAATAGAGGCTGCTAAAAGTGCGTTTGCTCTCTGGGGGCAGAGTGACAGATTCAATATGGAGCAGTATTAGCCTAGATTCCCCCACTAGATGTCGGGGAAAGCATTTACATCTCGGGGGAACTGGCACAGTGCTGAGCCACTTATCAACTGAGGAGTAGGGCACTTCCATTGTGAAGAGTGGTCAGTGTGAAACTTGAGGTTCAGGGAAAAGGTATAATCTGGAAATTGTGTAGAAGACTACTTGTATTTTCACCAAAGCAATCCCAAGCAGCCAAAAAACAGTTTTAGAGCGTCAACAAACGTAGAGCTGGACATTTACGATCCGACGATAAAACGTCGGGAACAGTGACATGCAGCAATCATCTGTCACTACACAGTCAGTGTCAGCGGCTGGATGGTGGTATTTTCTGAGTATCCCTCAAAGCACAGCATGGAAGTTGGGACATCTGTTGCTGTGTCTTCCTGCTAGAAAAAGCAGTGATGAAAAAACACAGCACTAACCACCCACAGAGAGTGACTCAAGCAGCTCTTCACATTCTGACCACCCTTTTTCTCTTTCTTTCATTCACCACCACACTCTCTCTCTCTCACTCTCCCATTTGTAATTCACTGCAGAGCAAAGCCACAGTTCTAGTTGATAGGCTTAGGGTCCAACACCATTAAATATCCCCACCTGATTAGGGCGAGGTAGACTGTCACATGGCAGGAGCAGACATGGGGTGCTTACAGATCAGCACAAGGAAGCACCCATCACTTTAGACTAGTAACTAAAAAGGGCTGAAAATAGATGTTCAAGAACTGTGATATAAAGCTTTAAGACTCGATCTGGCAAACTGCATTAGACACGTGCTATTTAAAGCAATAAAACTTGAATAAATCAGATACGCAAATGGAAGTAGTCTGTGTTAATGATTTCATGACCCAATTCTAACATATTAATGACCTTCAGTTGCTTGCTGTGTTGCACTCTGTGCTCGTGACGTCGCTCACAGTGCAACCCTTTGCAGTTATTCAATATCAGATCAATTTTTGCCCAATGCAGAGCTGAAAGAGGATCTCAATTGAGGACATTCTGCCTTTATTACTGTGAACAAAACATCCAGAAGGAAAAGGTTGCTCAAAAGTGCAGCAGATGACACAAAGAATGAAGCAAAAAGACAAATATTTGATCTGACACAATGGAAACATAAAAGATGAAGAGGCTGCCTTTTTTCACCCTTTCATGCTCTGTTATTTCTCACATGTCACCTAACATTTCACTTCTAGCATGCTGGCGACCATTTCTTTCATTGCATATTGTTCCCTCGAGATTTCCATTGGCTGTAGTTTGACTGACACATTCCAGTAATCCTTTTAACTATTAACTAAAGTGCACTTCAGTGTTATTCTCATCCACAGTGGAGCCCAACTCAACACAATACCACATGATTAAAGATGATGAGCTCCTCTATCTTTGTCGACACTAGAAATAGAGATGGATGAGGCAAAGTGGCACTGAAAAATCTCCACATTTAGTCATTATCTCATCAAGATCAAATGCCACAAGTACAGCCTGACCCACACACACCAATCTGAGTCAAAAAGTAGTGATGAAGTGATGAGCACGACATTGTGAAGGAGTAAAATGAAACTGTCAGTGCTGTCAGTTTAACAAGCGATGCAATAGGGACTAAATCACAATGTATTCATTATTTTGTACTGTATTTGAGTCGCTCATAAGCACAATTGAATGCAACAGAAGCAAGCGACAGTTGTATAGAACACAAAATATGCTAGCTATGAATCAAACAATAATTTGGTAGATTTTATTTTAACAATTTGTTCATCTACTGTGTCAACACTGCATGTTCAGTGTGCTCTTGTGCAACAGTTGTTTTGTGTGTTGAGACACAATTCCAGCAACAGTCCTTGCAGGATACAATACAGCGCAACCTGTATTTGTTGAAAGATATGGGCACGTCTTTGAATCTGGTGAGCATTAGAATAAAAAATGTCACAGTGATGTGCAGACTGTGCAGGAAGCAGAGTCTTGTCCCTGCTGTGACATTTTTCTGTTCGGTGCTCTTTGGCTCTGCGGTTTCAATGGCTCGCTGTTCGCCCTTTCGTTGCCTTTTCCCTTGTTAAAAAGAACAAAAAGCAAAAGGTGCGTGTCCTCTCTGAACAAGGATAGCTGCTGATGCAAAGGCAATGTGCTTGGTTTGGTCCTGTGTTTTTTCGAGAGGTAATTACATGACGATGAGAGAATGTCAGTGGATGCTACAGCTTCATGCAGATACAAGCAAATACCTTTAACAAGCAGTCACTAAGCAAAAAAAAGCTAATGTGAAGGTGGGATGTGCATAAAATCTTCCAATTGATTTCTTTAGTGATTATAAACTATCAGTGTCAGTGTTATATCTGCAAGGTAAAAACAAAAACAAGTGTAGTTACATGGTTGTGATCACAAGTTGTACATTCCCCTTATAGACAGAATATCGTGCTCATTGATGGGAAAATAAACTATCTGTACATAAAAAACACCCTTCTCAACAGGAGCTGCTGCCCTACACGTGAGCTGCCTCTGCAGAAGGGCCTGCTGACAGTCACAATATGCAAGCAGTGAACCCGTGGCAGGGGTTACAGGTTTGGTATTACAACCAGCAAGTAAGGGTGAAGCGGAACCATGCTGAAGCTGCCTCGGCCTGCGCTGCATATATTTGACATTTAAATGTCCAGCAGCCTCGTTGCTCTGTTTTTGAGTCATCCACAAGGCTGCTCTGCATCAAAGTGAATGCAACACGTCGCTCCCTGCATGCCATTACAACACTGTACACTGTGTAACCATTTATCTGGCTGACAGACGCTGTTTGGAAGTATCACTGAGGTGATTGCTGCGATGGCTGTTCCGCCACTTGCAGTTACTGTTCAATGGCTCAGATTACACCCAACGTTTTTTGATCGATGCGATGAGGGTTCGTTACACTCGAGGCAGTTGACGGCGGGGGAGGTGTAAATATGGGAGTCAAACAGAGGTACCTGCCCTTGCTCGTCTCGGCCACCCCGGGCATCGGCTCGGCTCACGGTTGCTATGCAAACGAGTGACAGCCAAGCTGCAGCCGCATGGGGCATGGTCTATCCCAGGTAGCAAGCTAGTAACGTTAGCCACTATCCAGGCGGACACAGCAAAGGAAACACACTCCGAACGTCCCTGCCACTGCTCAACAAATTCCTCCAAATGCAGCGAAACCGAGACGCCAGGAAAAAAAATACCGTGTTGATCTTCGGGAAAGAAAAAAAAATCCTCCCTTTCACACCAACCGGTGGTCTAAGAGCCTCGCTAGCTAGCACAAGTTCGCCCATAAAACATACGTTATCTGGATAAAGATACAAGTAACGTCGGCTAAAAATAGCGAGTGAACGTTGTGTTGGCGTGGTGTAGTAAAAAGAGCAGTTAAACTCACTCTTTGTAGACCAGGACAGCAGCAGCTCACGCAGTTCTTTCCCAGCGTCTTTCCCAGTTCGGCGTCATAGCATACGGAGGCTGGGTGGCAGACAGCTGGGTCGACGGGGACAACGGGCGGGCAGTGGCGGACGATTGGAGACGGCTGGAAGAGAAGTTGTTTCGTTTCAACATGGAGAGAGTGCGGAGCGGACTGGAGGGATCCTCCTGCTGCGGTTAGCGGGGACGCGGCCACACGGCGCGCTCTGGCGAAACCTGTGGCCACAGCCGCGCACTGCACCCTGCCGCACATCAGGTAATCAACGAGACGTAACCGAAGCGATAAAGCACTATCTGTCACATAGCCAATGACACATTTAAAAACAAACTGCATTCAAATTCAGGGACTAATCACGAATTGCTCAAGTGCTTTTCTTCAATTTGAATACGTGCTTACAGTAGCCACTTATGCCATTGTGTCTCTTACATTTTAAAACCTCAGAAATGATGAGTCCGATTGCCCTCCTTGAAAGATTTTTAGCGAGAACTTTACCTGGTTGTGTTTTTGTTAGGGCGATGGCCTATTTCAGGAGTGGAGAGACCAAATTATAGAGGTCAATTATGGTGGTTTCACTGGGACATAAGCACTTGAGCTTAAAAAATACATTTGGATCATTACCCTTTGTTCTATTTTAATTCAGATATATTGTGCAGTGGTTGCTGTCACGGCAGCTATGGCTCTTAGTCTATTTGTCATTGCAACGCACAGCATTGGAAACAAGATAGAGACATTGAAATGCCAAATCTATTTTTATATCCAACTTGTGGATCTGACAGATATAAAACAAGGCTGACGTAGAGAAGTGGATGGGGTGAGACGGAGAAACCAGGGGGAGGGGTCATATTGTTAAAGGGTCCAGCAATATCAGGCTTATTGAAGCTGACATGCTGGTGAAATCTTATATTATCACTGTGCCAGAGGGGGTCTCTGCACTGTGTGACAATCATTTCCCCTTAAAACGCTTCCATGCTGTACAAAATCCCCCTGCTGTTAGGCCTCATGTGGGCTGTTAAGTATTTTTGAAGTGTCTGTAAAAAGGCTTTTTTCCTCATAAAGTGTGACACAGAAATTGCATTATTTATTTATTCACCGAGGGTGCACTCTGCTACCTGCAACGTCAGGGTTGAATAATGCAGAGGTGTGCCTCCTCTATCCTCCTCTGCAGCAGCATATTGTATCTACCCCTCTGATCTGTTCACATGACTCAAACAATTCTGAAATCATCAACATAATGAATGTTACTGCGTCTTGTTTCATGCTAATGTCGCGTGATCTGTGCATACATTCTATTATTAATGTCAAATCTTAAGCTGATTAACGTCATCTTTGTGGCATGATCAAAGCTCACAACTGTGCAAACAACACCACAATAGTGGGAGTAGAAAGTTTTATTCATTCTGTGGACGCTGATGCCACAATGTACAAACATCTTTAATCCCATTTCATTTGACAACAGAAAAATAAGGTATACACAATTAAATTCTGCCTTTTGTTTGCATTGTACCAGCAAGCATCTTATAAAGCATTTCAAAAAGATTGCAAAAACATTATTGCTATTCACCTTCTTATCTATTATTGGAGACACAAGTGCTAACATTTTTTTTCATCATGACAATTTTACAATTGTAACACAAGTTGTGGATCTGAAATATTTACAGGCCACCCACATACCACAGTTATTCTAATGGAAAAAAAGGTACCTGCCTCATGGAAAATTCTGACCTTCAGAGGCTGAAAATAAAACTCGTCCCTCTCTGGTACATTTAACATCACAGGAAATGTCCGGAGATGGATCAGATATGTACGAGGAAGTGACATAACACCGCGTTTATGTGAGGAATGCAGAATGTGAAGGAAAGAGACATGACCAAGAAAAAAACAATGGACACTTTCCAGAGAATTACCGGCTGCATTATGGACCTTCGCCCAGCAGTAAAATGTTTTTAGGCTCCTGTCTCCTTAACCCAGTCATCTTTTGGATGCAAATAAAGACGGTATTGATCGAAAAATGTAGGCTGGAAAACACAAACGTTCAAAACTGTTTCACAAACGACTAAATAATCAACAAGCCTGAGAAAAGAAACATCTCTATCAAGTACAGTGTAGAAGACAAATGCATCCAGTGCATATTCACCAAACAGTGCATACAAACTCTCTACAAGAAACAACTCGACTTCTTCAGTAAAACACATTGCACAGTTCATTTTGGCCCAGAATATGTTAATAATAATGGCTAATTTTGCGATTCCTGAAAAACAATAGCACAGTAAAAGTTCCTATTCTTCATTTACAGATTCAATCATCAACAAAAGGGTGCCACCTACTGGCTGAAAGGCACACAGGCTGGTGAACGGCACGCTACAGTTCTGTACAAGGCAATTCCAGAAATTTAAATAATTATTCATACAGTTATTCGATGTCAAAAGCATTTGTAAAAATACAGCATCCAACAGACTACCTGAGTGAGAAAGGCATATACAGTAGAAAGCATTGGTAAATGTATCTTAAAAAATACAAAATTAAAAAGAAACAGAGCAACAACAATGCAAAAAAATATATACAATCTTCCTATTTTTTGGTCGGTGATTATATCCACGACTGAATCTTCTCAGTTCCCTCTTCAAACATTTGAATTTTACATTAACAGGAAAAAGCTGAAAATTGGAATATCGTGATGTAAGAAATAATAAATAAAAGTAGATTTAAAGCAGTCCCTTCAAAAGAAAATTCCTAAATTTTGTTGTTAAAAAGAGAAGGATGGAAGAACTGGACGGCTTCCTGAGCCTTCGCACACTAGTATCTGTTTTTGGCAAACCCTTTTTTTGGTTCCACGTTCTCATAGATAGACAGCGCGGCGGCGTTCTGGTAAATTAGATCCACGTTGGTACCTGTCCTGGATCGGATGATGTCCAGAGCACACTGGTTCAAGAAGACATACTGGTCCTGCAGATCAAACGCAACAAATATCAGTGAGACACAACTTTAAATGGCAGGGGACAAAAAAAAACAGTAGAAGGTAGAGGGACTGTTTTCTACCTCCGTCTGCACCATCAGGGACCGGTGCATGCGCAGGTCGTGGACAATACCGTACACGTCCACGATATTTTCCCTTTCAATCTGGAACATGAGGCGGTCGATGGATATGAGGGTCCCGGTTCGCCCCACGCCAGCGCTGTGTGTAGACAACGCAGAGAGACAACAGACAAGAAGCAGATGGTTTTTAAAGTTCTTACAAGTCTGATTGAAATTGTGTAAGCGTGTGTGTCTGTGTGTGTGTACTGTCAGACCTGCAGTGGACCACAGTGGGAGAGTTTCTGGAGTACTGGTTCATGTGCTCCCTGACCAGATGTCTGAAGGTGAAGAGGAGTTCTGTGGTTTCTGGCACGCCGTGATCCGGCCAGGCAGTGAAGTGGAAGTGGCGGACTGAGCGGGTTTCTGCCGTTTTCACCTGGACGACACAAACCACAAAGCCTCCAAATAGTTGTCAGGCCATTTTGCCTTTGGGGAAGTGTGATTGCACCCTGATATTGGGATTTGATATATTTGTATTTGCTGTGGCTATATCTGATTTTTGTCCAGGGTTTAATGCTGCAATATGTGGTCAAAGACGCTGTGAAGATGTTCTAGGACTTTGAATCCAATCCAAAAAGAGTTACTTCTTTTCATACACTGTGTTCTGGCACATACATTTTTAATGGTGAAGTCCCTGATGGTCCAGTCTTCAAGTGGTATTTCAGAGTTTGTGGTCACAGTGATGTTCCCATAGTGCTTTGTGCCGAGACTCCAGTACTGCTCACATTTCACCTGGAAGGAAATGAAAACACTTCAGCTCTCGGAAAGGGGGGGGGTATTCAACTGCTGGAAATAAATTAAACGTTTCACTCTAACTTAGATTGCATTAACAGAAATACATTCTTCACACTTGAGAAAGATTGTGGAAAAGTGTTCACTGATCACAGTCAAAACATGAACTGTCTTTTTGAGTAGTTCCTTCCAAGACTTTCCATCTGATATTGCACATTTGCGATGGAGGAACATGATCTGGTGTCCGAAAATGACTTTTTCTCAGGTTGCATCATCAAGAATTCAAAACACACTTCGTAGAGTTGCTGCCATCAGCTCGGACAAACCTCTCAGATATGAAATTGTTTAAATCACAACATTTGGAGGATTTAGACTTGGGCTATATTCTGTACTGGTAATCAGGAAGTTTGCAAGTCACGCTACACGTGTGAGAGATTTTGTTACATCCTCAGTGATAGATCAGAGGGAGCCAGAGGTGTGTGTGGAAGATGCATGCAGCAGCTTTGTTGACACTCACTCGTCCCTGTTCATTGCAACGTGTCAGCATGACCAGAGTCTGCACATTCTTCTCCCAGATCATCCTCCAGAACGCGTTGACTGTGGCAGGCAAGGGACCCTGAGCTGCGATGAATTCCTTCCTGGAGTTGTAACCCTGCACAATGAAAAGCAGCCGCCCAGCCACAGCAAACGGCCCCAAAGTTTAGACCGCTCAGAGACTGACTTGAAATCGAGTGAAGGTGGGATCGCATGAGTCACATGCCATCAAGCACAGCAATGACAGTTACGTTGTTCAGTGGGATGTTCACTGTTATTGGGCAAAGGCTGCATGAGAGAGCGTCAGTACGCACCGGCACGTAGTTAGCATTGATGTAGTCATCGTTTGGATTCCCGTGGATAATAGAGAGTTTCACCCTAGAGGAGTCATCTAGGAGGCGAACAAGAGCGTGAATAAATGTTATGACTCCGATCACACTCACATAGGAAAGAACTGATGATGAACAAATGGTCACAGTGACTCTTCCGTATTACACAATAAAAGATGGATGCTCGAAGCCAAAGCGAAAATGGTAGAAAATACAGTGTGATGGGAGAGGTTTAGAGCGTGATGAGGGCTGAGAGGATGATTGGTCACAGTGACTCACAGGGAAGTACGTTGCTGTAACGGTTCTTCGGCTTGTTCTCCAAAGACAGCGCGTGTATTTTTGACTGACCGACACCCACAGGCTTTAGGTCCTTGAATGCAAATGCAAAGTAGAACACTAGCATTGATGAGTGCATGGCTTCATTTCTTAAAATGACAAGAAATCCTGTTTTAATGTGCGAAAAAACAAACAAACTTGGATCAGTTGTTGTCAGCAGTTGTTTTTTTTCCCAGAATCTATAGCCTGAATAAAAATATAGCTGTTCTTCGATGTACCGTAGCTTTTATTTTACCTCGAACTCTTCCGCGAAGCCGCAGTTGGAGTCTGCTTTCTGCTTCCTGAAGTAAGCCTCATATTCCTCCACCCGCACAGCCACGCTCCTGCTCAGACAAAATTCACACAAGCGTAACGAGAAAAGTCACTGCGAACGTTACAAATATGCTGCCATCCTGTCATATCTGAAAACATTTGTACTCACACTTTGGCTCTGCAGAGGAAAAGAAAAAAGGACAGGGCGAAAAGTTAGAGTGAGAAATTTGAAATTCAAAACGGAGAGACTCAAAAATGAAACAAACGAATAAATAATTACCTCAGCGAGTGAATTTGGATGTCTGGTGATTCTTTCTTGGACACCCTACAAAATAAAATCAAGAAGTTGAGCGCCAAGTTTGTTCATGCAACACTGACCTGATTCATCATTGAAAATAATAACAAACCTTTTCCAGTAGACGATGAAGCCAATGAGGACGATGAGGAGAATCAGAAAAACTCCCAGCGTGGCTCCAACGGCGATTCCAATGACAGCTGACGTGTGAGAGAAGACAGCAGTGATGGTGAGGCATCGAAGGATCTCGCTTGGAAGGAAAAATTGGAGCGAATGAATGAGAAATGGTACCTGGGTCAACTGGGAGTTTAACAGAAAAACTAAACTCTGTTATTGAAACCAGTGAACTCTTGGCGTTGATGAGACCCTCGTTTAGAGTCAGTTTGGTGAAAAGAACAATCGCGTATCTGTAGGATTAAAGGAACAAATCCGTTGTCGAGAAACTACAAGTGTGTTTTATCACATTATCCGAAATCATCACAGTATAGATGCACATACAACAATAATGAATACGATATGTGTCATGTGTACGATTCCATTAGTTTGAGTGTGTGAGTGTGTCCATACTGATATTCTGTGTCAGGGTCAAGAGCTCCGTTCGCGTAGCCTTCCCATTTGGCTCCATCGCCTACGTCTATGCTCGATAGCTGAAAACTGCGAGACTGAGCCACGACTGCTCTTGTGACTACGGCCAGGTAGACTTCAGTGGCATCGGCTTTCCATTGATCATACGTTTTCTCCAAATACTCGTGAAAGTCAGAGCCACCAGATCTGCTACCTGGAAGTATGAGAATAACGAAACATGGGGAGGTTTTGACAGCAAGCTCAGTTTGCTAACGGCAAACTATCAAAACACAGAGACGTACCTGAGCCCGTCCTTCTTACGAGCACCCCGACATGTGTGACTGGTCCATTATTGTTGTCTATCAGGCTTGATGCAATCGAAATGGAAAACTTGTTGTGTGTTTTCGCTTTGGTCTCCACTTGGTTTTTGTAGTCCGATGAAATAGGTGGATCTAAAAAAAACAAAAACATTTAAAATAAGCAGTTACATTTTTGATAAAAACCTTGAAAGCTTTCTGCGTTTTTTGCCGGTAGAATCTAAACAGGTTTCTACTCACACAGATAATGCAAACTAAAAAGTTTAGAATCCAGCAATGATCTAAAATATGAAGAGCAAACTCCAGAATGTACTTCAAAATCCTGCTTCATTCCAATATTTACTCGTGAATCAAACAAACATAATTCAAGTTTTGCAAACTTCAAAGCACAATGTCTTACTTGTGATTCCAGACTGGCAATATTTAGTCTCAGGACTGCTGGGTTGTCCACAGCTTTTTGTTTCCACACTGATGGTGTAGTTATGATGGTGTTGGAGGTTGGCAACAGTAAAATTACAGCATGTGTGTTCGTACACAGGCTCTCCATTTCCTACAGCGATGTTGAAGCCAGAGTTTTGGCCTTCAGGTTGGTCCCAGAACAAGATTATTTCTGCATTCATCTGATTCGGGCCAACACATGTCATATCTTTCACTGGGCTTGCACCTGGAATCCGAGAAGATATGTCACAACACTTGCAACTTTGCAAAAATATTCACCGTTTTTTTACAATGACAATGATGTGTCCCATAAAGGCTTATTGAAACAATAAGTTTGAACGTTTTACCGATAGACACAATAAAGTACATTCTGATATTTTCACATAAGGAGAACACCTTGTTTTGCAAGATCATTTTCTTCAAAAGTAATGCCAAAATGCCTGTTACCTTCCCTGCTTTAACCTCATTCACAGCACACTCTCTTTAAGGATCAGACAACCCTAGAATGCCACAGAACCATTGTTTTTCATTATTTCGGATGATTGGAGGACCAGCTCAGCACCAAAACTGAATCACTCTCTCCTCATACAACTCTTGGACCATCCTTCTGATTTAATAGAAATATATGCATTTTTTTATTTTTGGTTACACTGCAGATGGATAAACACCTGAAAACTTAAGAAATAGCTTGTTGGTAGAGGTAGAAATACAAAAAATAATTAAAAAGAGGCTGCAATCATACGTGTGCAAACAGAAGTCCTTTCTGGCTCAGCCTGCGTCCCATCTGAAGTCTCCGTGGTGACACTGAAGTTGTAGCTGGTTCCAGGATTGAGCTTATCGATCATTTGTTGCGTATCATTGAGAGACACACTTTCACTATTAGCTTCATTGGACATCTGCCAGGTCAAGTTGTAGCGGTAGCTGCTTTTGTAGTCAGCGGGTTTGGTCCAGTTGAGTGTGACCGTCGTCTCGTCTGCAGTCGCTTCGAGATACGTCACACTCAGTGGTCCTGATTGAAAGAACATCAGAGGGAATCAGAAGTTAACTGAGACATCAAAAGTGACTCAGAAGAATGATCGAGTGCAAAGCAAACGCTCTTACTCGTGGTGACGATGTCTTTGAAAACTTCCTTGCTTTCTAAATCCAAGTCCCCGACAGTTACCACGGAGAAGTTAAAGGAGGTCCCAGAGGCAAGCCCGGCAAAAGTGTGAGTGGTGTTTCTGGTCGTCACCTTGATGATGTTTCCGCCCAACAGGAAAGGAGTGTTTGTCAGCTTGTACAGAACGTGTACACCAGCCATTAAAGGGGGCTCTCCCCATCTAATTTCAAGTGATGATGTTGTCCTTGTTAAGATCTCAATTGGCCCAGGCGGGTTTGGATCTGAAGGGGGAAAAAACGGAAACCAACCAAGCTTCATAAGGATCTGTGGGCTACAATGGTACATTGAGCTGCTTTTGTTAAAAAACTGCTGATAAAGATCAAAGATTTTCTACAGAAGACAGAAACATAAATTCTAAATCAAGTCAATATTTGGTTTGACACTGCCTTCAAAAATGAGATTATAAGGTTAATTTGCTAAATTTTATGCTTGAAATAATGTCACTTAAAGCCTAAAAGTTGAACAAAGATCATACTTACATGTGGCATTGTACCGCAGTGCAGATGTAGCATTGAATGGCCCACTGATTGTGACGATCATGGTGCTGTAAAGCCTTCCAGCGGAAAGGCCATCAAACAGATAGTAGATGCGGTTGCGGTCGAGCAGAGTGGAGCTCAGATGCACTGGTTCGTTGGAACCAGACGAGGAGCTGTTCAGAAAAACCTGATATTTTTCAACATTTCCTTCAGGTTTGGTCCACCATACCAAGATTGAATTATTGGAGCCCAGATTGGAGATGGATGGCTGCGCTTCCCCAGGCTCTGTTGATGGGCAGAGAAGGGCCGATTAAACCGCATCAGTCTAACCGACTGTGAAGTCGACACTGCCAAAGTGGAAAAGAATCTAATGATGGGTAAGAGTCTGACTTGTGTACTGAGAGACGCAGCTTTCTTCCCCTCGTATGACTTCTGCTACGACGGACACGCAGAAGGTGCAGCTGGTGCCGGGAAGGAGCTCTGAAACCACCACGGTTTGGGCTGACAGGGTGCTGTTTTGGAGCGCACAGCCAGACACCTTTAGCCAATACTTATAGTACGGCTTGTGTTCTGGTGGTTCCACCCAACTCAGGCGAATATCAGTTGTGTTCAAGGTTTCCGCCTTCGGCTGTGTAATCGCATGTGGTCCTAGAAACACATAACAAAGTACAATAAAATCAAATAGAGCATGTTTTCACTTCGATAGTTATTTCTAAATCCAGGACAGGTACAACTGCTCTCGACTCATCACATGGGCACAAAAAAGGAATACAACTTGATACGAATAACACTCAATATTGAAATATAACCAATAAAAGTGTACAATAAGCCAAAAAAAGAAACATGGAAATAGTTGAAAATCAACATGGCAAATTTTAAATCAGACAAACTTGACAAAAACGTAACATTATGGACAAGAACTGTCCTTGTGTTTACTCACTGGTGTAGATTTCTGCTCTGACTTCTGTGCTCCGATACTGATATACACCAACTGTTACAACAGAGATGTTAAAGAGGCTTCCAGACTCGACATTGTCCAGAAGATACCAGTTGTTTCCAGTCAGGACTGACACGATCATTGTGGACACACTGAAGTTGCATTGACCAGGTGTCATGTCCTCTGGAAAAGTCCAGGTAAAGTTGATAGATTTAACGGTTTGAGATAGGACAGTGATGGGACCAGGAGGGTTGGGATCTAAAAGAGAGGAGGACCATTGGTTACTCGCAAACACATGGAAACCCAACACTGTATAAAACCAGGTAAGATGCCGGTATAACTTACAAGTTGCGTTGCAAACTCGTGAGCTGTTTTTATAGGGTCCACTTTCTGTGACCAACACCACACAATATTCTACTCCTGGTTTCAAGCCAACAAACCCGGTGTCAAAGGTCGCATTGCTCAGGCCTGTCTTGTTCTCCACCGATATTTCTTCTCTGTACAGCAGCGCAGAGTACGAGGACACGCCCCCCGAAGGCTGTCCCCAGCTCACTGTCAGGTCTGCGGTGCTTCCAGTCACCATGAGGCCAGGAACACTTTCAGGAGCTACATGGGGAAAAAAATCAGTTTAGCCACACCATTTTCTTGCTGGGAGAAAGGGTGCAAATAATCTATGAACATGGCGCAGGGCATCGCACAGTCACTCTACAGCTTTCACTCAAGAAGCCACATTATGAAGAACCAGACGTCTTTTAAACTTTTTTGCGGCATTTCCAAAATGTTTATAATTAAATTCATACAGCACATAACAAAATAATGCTTTGGTATATTTTTTGTTTTTTTAGGCGAGTCCTTACTTGTGTAGCTGGATGTATACACTGCGTTGGACTGACTTCCTGGTGCCGCCACTGTTGTGACTTGGATACAGTATTCAGACCCTGGCTCCAGGTCTGGGACATTCGTGCTGACACCAGTGACATTTTGGGAGAAGACTAAATCTCCTGTGTCATTGAAAACTTCAACTAAGTACTTGTAATAGGGCTGGACTTCCGGAGGTTTTGACCACTCCACTGTCACTGACGTGGTTGAGTACGGTCGGGCTGTAAGGTTCAACACCGGGTTTGGCACTAGAAACAATGAAGAAGGAAAACATTTGGGGAAGCAATTCACCACCAGGAGATTTCTACCACAGTTAACACATCGAAACACATTAAAAAAAACTCTATTAGGAGCGCAGCAATGGATCCAACCAGGAATGTCAAAAGTTAGGTCCAAAAACTCGTGTGCCAAAGGTCCAACGCTGGAAAGGTGAGAATTCAGAGATGTCGCTTTTCATTTTACAATTTTTCTGCTGCAGTCCAACTGATACACAATGAAGCCACACGTAGCCTGGGTTTGACACCTCTGGATTGATCAATCGTGTGACTCTTTCAGCTGTACTCACAGGTAAAGGAAGAGATTTGTACAGCTGTGCTCTCAAAATTTTGGGGTCCGACAGTTTCAACGGTTATGTTGTACGACGTTCCAGACGAGAGCTCAGGGAGCACAAAAGTTGAAGCTGTGGTGCTTTGAAGTTGTCTTTGGCCACCCTCCTTTTGGTAGGTGATTTTGTAGGAGATGTCAGGAGCACCCTCCATCATCTCCGGGGTCTCCCACATCAACCGGAGTGAGTCGCTGGTTTTCTCGGTAATGCTGATGGCCCCAGGAGGTGTAGGAACTGAAATGTATGAATCACAGTACAGATGCATAAACAGTATGTTTTCCAAGATGCTATTTTTGAAACAGACCGAATAAAATTGACATTTTGTAGGCAATGCCTACATCATAAAGCGGCAAAAAAAGAGGAAAATAAAATACCAATAATGTCTCTCATTGACTTGAACTAAAATGAAAGAACAACACCTGGTAAAGGACAAGTGAGCTTCTTTTACTTTCCTGTCAATACTCATGTTTAGTTTCATTTTCGAGTTTTTAAGATTTCACAATCGTAAAAAAAATTGCTTGCTAAACTTACATGTTGCAAATGAGACTTCCTCAGACACGTGACGGACGTTTCCAGCTGCAGACGTCACGCTGACATTAAAGATCCTCCCTGGATGCAGTTTCCTAATGCTGACTGATGGGACGTCCGTTTGATTGACAATCGAAAACGTCAGATCTGAATTTGAAGTGTTAACCAAGTAATAATCTGCTCTTTCACCAGCTAAAGTCCAGCTGATGTTTAAGTAGTCAGTTCCCCGATGTGTAACCGTGATGTTTGTGGGTTGATTAGGTCCTGAAGCAGAGAAACAGACAGAAGGATTCAGGGTGTTAGCTCCGATGTGTATGAACAATGTAAATGTATAAATGGTCACATTAGAGACTTTAAAAACATCAGAAAGTAAAAGATACAAAAAAAATCCCAAAGTACATTTTAGTTTTGTGCCACCGACAAAATTTCAAGACAGTGAGTGTTCATTTTCTTTCCAATAATCTACTGACTATCCCATTCCTTAAGTATTTCATGATTGGCTGATATTTTAAATTTTGGTTGAGAAAAGTTAAAGGAAAAAGCTATTTGTTCTTACATTCAATGAGCTAAATTCACTAAAACAGATGTTCCATAAAAAAAAAAGTTCATTTATTGGTGGTGATTTTGCAGTTCTTACTGGTATACTGCGTGATTGTGATTGCTCCTCGAGTTTCTTTATCTCCAGCGACGGTTGTGACACTGAAATTGTGCTGCACGCCGGGAGTCAGACCAGAGATGTTTATGCTTGTGTCATTCACGCTGCGATTCCCAATGAAACTTTCACTGTTCCAGTGCACAATAAACTCAGAGATGCCTCCTTTGGGTTTTAGCCATTCCAAAAACACAGAGGAAGTTGTCACATTGATTATGCTGATATCCGTGACTGCTGCGGGGTCTGTTGATTGATGAAGAGAGCAAAAAAAAAAAGCAGAAGATAAAAGAGTCAAGAAACCAGTAAATGAAACACATTAGCATAGTTTTTATGTGATCATGCAAAAAACACTCGATGTGTCCAACAGTCTGCAGGTGTCAAGCAGTGACTTACATGTGAATGAAGTGACTGATCCAGGAAGTCCTTCGGTTTTGTTGTCTCCGGCAACAGATGTGACGCTGATTGTGTATTCAGTACCAGAGACCAACTCTGCCAGCACAGCAGAGGTGCCGTTCACACGGATGGTTTCTGTCTTGTTCGTTTGCCGCTTTTGCCACTGCACCTTGTACAGGAGCACCTGACCAGCAGGTTTGGTCCACGTCAACGAGATCGAGGACGTGTTTGAGGAAAGCACAATAAGGTTCCCAACGGGATCTGGTTCTGAAGGAAAAAAGAAAAAGGAGGCAAAAACGTTAGAAAATATCACAACGGGCAAATCCAAACAACAGAGCACCATGTTCAGCAAACACTACATATCATTTGTGACCTAAAGCAAAAATTGGAATCCTCTATGAGCATCAATTGTTGTTTGTTCTTAAAAAGGCCATCATATGTTGTCACCCTAAATTCAGGCTGAATTCAATGTCTCAAACACATTTATGGAGCCAGTGTTAGCAATGATATCTCCTTGTGATTGACTTGCATTCAGAGTCACGAGAGGCTGTTCAAGCGTGAGAGAGGCTTCTGAGTGCCTCTCGCTCTGTGGGTCAACACGAAAAAAGAGACAACACAGACTGGCAAGTTTGAAAAAAAGTAATCAGAAGCAAAAGACTTACTTGTGTGTTTACTAGCTGCAGTCATTTCACTCTCTGTTTCATTGTCTCCAGCCACTGACTGGACCACAAAAGTGTATCGCACTCCAGGAGTCAGACCAGTGGCATTCATGTTAGTTTCAGTGACAGCAGTATTCATTTTTGTTATCTCCTCTGTCCAACTGACTCTATAGAAAGAGCTCTTTCCCTCTGGTTTCGTCCAGCTCAGAAACACAGAGGAAACTGTGACTTCAGTGACAGTGAGGTTACTGACTGCTTCAGGCTCTGTTGGGGGAGGAAAATGAAGTTAAACGCAAAAATTGAGAGACAACAAAAAAGAACAAATGGTCTAAGTCAAAAGTTCTTTAAAACTTAACTTCTTACTGGAATATGTAGACATTTCAGTGATCTTGCTCTCTGTTTCATTGTCTCCAGCCACTGACTGGACCGCAAAAGTGTATCGCTCTCCAGGAGTCAGGCCAGTGACGTTCATGTTAGTTTCATTGACAGTGGCAGTGATGGTTTTTATCTCATCTCTCCATCTGACTCTATAGAAAGAGCTCTTTCCTTCTGGTTTTGTCCAGTTCAGAAGCACAGAGGAAGTTGTGATTTCAATGACAGAGAGTTTAACGACTGCTTCGGGCTCTGTTGGGGGAGAAAAATGAATTTTGTTCAACCACAAAAAACAACAAAAAAAGGAAATTCATAGCCAGCAACTTCTTCAGCCTTTGGAAATACTCATAGCCTTACTGGTAAATCTGAAAAGTTCTGTCTTTGTGCTCTCTGTTTCATTGTCCCCAGCTACTGACTGGACAGTGAAATGGTATCTCACTCCAGGAGTCAGACCAGTGACATTTATGTTTGTTTCATTCACAGTCACCCTCATGTTTGTTATCTCATCTGTCCATCTGACTCTATAGAAAGAGCTCTTTCCCTCTGGTTTTGTCCAGTTCAGAAACACAGAGGAAGTTGTGATTTCAGTGACAGTGAGATTCTGAACTGCTTCAGGCTCTGTTGGGGAGGAAAACTCATGAAGTTAAATGCAAAAAAAAAGGAATACATGAAAAGCCACTAAGTACTGATAGTTAAGGCTTCCAATAATAGTTGCAGTCTTACTGGTATATCTGAAAAGTTCCATCTTTGTGCTCTCTGTTTTATAGTCTCCAGCTACTGACTGCACAGTAAAATGGTATCTCTCTCCAGGAGTCAGACCAGTGACATTTATGTTGGTTTCATTCACAGTCACACTCATGTTTTTTATCTCATCTGTCCATTTGACTCTGTAGAAAGAGCTCTTTCCCTCTGGTTTCGTCCAGTT
>JASSRZ010000080.1:16666851-16689575 GCA_032164315.1 Malacoctenus gilli
TGTGTGTGTGTGTGTGTGTGTGTGTGTGTGTGTGTGTGTGTGTGTGTGTGTGTGTGTGTGTGTGCGCGCGCACGCGCACGCGCACACACACGCGAGTAGATGATAATGCTCAGGACGGATGAGAAGGATGAGAGCCACTCTGTTGCCAAGGTGACGGACAGGGCTGTAAACACGCTACCCCTGACTCATCTCTCCACAATAGAGCCCCCCTCTCTACACACACACACACACACACACACACACACACACACACACACACACACACACACACACACACAATAGAGTCCAATCTGACCGAGACAAGAGGATCCGGAGATGAGAGCCACTCCAAGCTGCTTAGCTATACATCTCAATAGGCCTGTGATATACGCGCTCATTTGGAAGCACAATCAGACACTATCTCACACACAGAAACGTTGACAGAAAAAAAAGCAAGTGCATCACTGCACTGGAAATCTATACATTTATTGAGTTTCAAAAATGTTCAGCCAGGTTGGGAATGTGAGTAGAAATAACTCAAATTTACAAGATTCTTCTGTAAACAGCTGTTGCTTGTACAAATTCTCCGTCAACAATCTCAGACTGAGGAAAGTCTCAAGACCCATTAAACCAAGCGCTCCACCTGCGATTTTGGGTGAAAAACTGATGATCGTCTTCTGACCTTGATGATGTGAACCTGAACGCGTCTTCCTTTTGCAGCGGTATCATGACCCGCCGGCTGAGTAGCTCCACTCGTTCCCACACCGAGGACTCCATCTTCCTAAGGCCAGATGAGGACCCCGTCTGGCTCGATGAGCCCACAAAGACTGAAAAAATAGGTGATGGAGCCCCTAAAAGAGACAGGCTCCCTGAATGTAAAGATGACCCCGCCGAGGGCCAAAACTCACCGGGAGAGGAAGTCTTCATCCATAAGGTCTACGCGCTCGTGATCGAGATCCACTGCTGGGCTGCACTTTTTATCATCTCACAGGTCACGGTATGCAGTTTTTTCTTGTGTTTAAAAAAAGAAGACAAACAATAATTCCTTTTATATGCACAGAGAAATCTCTGATTAGAACTATAAGTGTATCCTGTTTTGTTCAACATGACGACATTGACATTGTCATATTCTACGAGAACGCTTCATGTTCAGAAAAGACGCTTTGGCCGGCTTGTTTGAATGGAAACACCAACGGAACATTTGCTCCTTCCTCTGTTCAAAATCATATTGGATTCATCCAAGTAAAAATAGCAGATGAAGCATCACAGTGAATAAAAAGAAGAAATCTTCGTAAATGCAGCCATGACGCCAGCCTTCAGTTTACATAGTTTTTATGCCCGTTCGATGGGCCATCTTCTTTCCCTTCCTTGTTTTCTTTCCACCTGAAAGCCGCTGATTGATTATCGAGGTGTGAATGACTGAAGCGGTGACAATCTGCCTTTCTTCTTTCTCAGGGGTACTGGGTGTTTTTTGTGGTGGAAGGAAATGGACCTCTCTCTTCTATTTACAAAGCCCTGCAAGTCATCGACTTCTACCTTGGCTTCATCTTACCCTGCCACCCATTATTTGGAATGGACGTGAGTGCTTTTTCTGTCTTAAATGGGACCAAAGATGATGGGACCTAAGCATTTACTGTCCAGCTAACTTGTCCACTTGCTCTGTGTTTCGCTGTGTTGGCCAGTCTATGGTGCTGATGAGGGAGGTGGTAAACACCAAAGACCACAACTGGATCGTCCATAGCACTGCAGGCATTGGCGTGGCCATCTGTGTTGTCATGGTAACGAAAGACAGTGGACATTTGTTCTCTTTTGTTAACAAAAAATATTTTTTAATGTCTTGAAAAGGGTCAAAAATTGTCAAAATAAATGTTTATATTTCACTGTGCGTGATACTTTAAGGTCATTCACATGGTTTGGAAGTGGCGTTACGGCTCGAGCTTGTGGTCATCGGGAACAGCAGCAGGAGCTGGGTCAGTATCGAGGGATATAGGCGATCGCCGACAGTCCGTGAGCCGCCAGCCTTCCTTCACTCTGTCGGAGTGGACGGACGCCCAGGAGGATCTGCTGGACCTGGACCCCGTGCCCCAGACCCCTGTGTTCGACATGGGCACTGACATCAGGACGGAGGGGGACGCTGCCACCCTCACCGTCACTCCCGTGGGCCTTCAGGAGAGGTGAGAGAAGACGAGCTCCTGAAGAGGAGCAGCTGAGTGTGAAAATGTTTGTTTCCTTCCTCATCAAATTCTTCCAGTAATCCTTATGTTCATAGAACAAATCAATCCAGACTTGTGTATTCGTCTGTCTGACTGTGTTCGAATCGCACAGGAGAGGCTCCAATGTTTCCCTGACCTTGGACATGTGTACGCCCGGCTGCACAGAGCCCTATGGCTACGGAGCTTCACCTCTCTCACCCAGAGACCAATCAGCCCAGGAGTACCTCCGACAGGGAACGCACGTCCTGACCCCTGCCATGCTTCATACGAGGGCCATGGATGACCAGAGCCTGCAGGCAGAGTTTTATGTGAGCGCAGCAACAGCCGTCCAACCACCTACACTCTGGAGATTAACAGAGATGAGCAGAGACTCATCGGGAAAAGACGTACTCTGACGCATACACAGAGATGCGGGCATGAACGCACACGCCCACACACACAAACACCCATCAGAGCGCTTGCACACACCCGCTTTTCCTCTGTCTGTTAGTGGGCGAAGGATGGAGGGATACAAGCACATTTTGCATACAAATACTCTCAGAGGATTTCAGTGTCCGCTAGGTATAAAGACCTGCACTCACCACCGTACCAACAATGTCCATTATCGCTTCAGTTGTGTATGATAGAAGAAAGATACATAGTATGAAGGGCAGAGGATGAATCGTCGGGTTTTGATTTTTTTTTTTGTTTGCTTGCTGGTTTTTTAAAAGTGATGGTTTGGACTTTCCCCATCTCGACAAGGACTGACTTTCTGTTGTGCCCATTGTTTCATGACCATTGGCAGGAAACTCCCATGAACTTTGTGGACCCGAAGGAGTATAATTACCCAGGGCTGGTGAGAAAGAACCGCTACAAGACCATTTTACCCAGTGAGTACAGCTGCAAGTTATAGACAGCAGCCACAAAAGCAGATTGTTAGCTTTGCTTCTCTTTAATGTTTTCACATCTTCACCCTCTGTCCTGTGATAGAACTGAGCTTTTAAATTGGGCACTGTGTGTGCATGCATTGACATTTTCTATTCTATTCTCGTGATCAGTTCAAAATGCACCTCCGATTGTTCTCTGAGGATAATATCACTTTGTCTACCTGCAGATACCCACAGTAGAGTCATCCTGAAGTCGCAAGATGAAGAGGATTTCCTTACCACTTATATCAATGCTAATTATCTCAAAGTACGTGAAAATTATGGGATCCGTAAGACAAGTTTGGCCTCAGCACTTATCTGTGATGCAATCTTGAAAAGTTTCAGTTTTATGAACTTTATCATGTGTAATCGTGATGGAATTCTACTCTTGTGCACTGGATGGCAGTCCTGAGTCACCGTTTCTTAGAGTATCAGCTGTAACTTGCTGTTTAACGGTCAGGCACTGATCAGATTTCTGTTTTTCACTCCTGTCAAACACGAACTGCACCTGTTCTTTTTCTGTAGTTGAATGCAGTTAGAGTGATTCACACCACCACCTTGTGGCACAATAGTGTATGACAACACTTATTGGCTGTGGCTAGCTACCAAACTCAATAACTCCAGTTGATTTAAAATGCTCAAAAAACAACATTCTACCTTTATTTTGTTTAATGCAAAGGAAATCGTTTTTTTCAAAAATCGACAAGTTTCTCTTATAACTTAAATATATAAAATAATTTCTTGAGTTGAAGTGTAATTTTATTTAATCCGAATTAACCTTTATTTAGGTTTTAAAAAGCTGCTCGTGTGTGCGTTTGCAGGGATATGGGGGTGAAGAGCGTGCCTACATCGCCACCCAGGGTCCCACTGTAAACACAGTGGGGGACTTTTGGAGGATGGTGTGGCAGGAGAGAACCCCGATCATCGTGATGATCACCAACTTGGAGGAGAAGAACGAGGTCAGTGTGAAAACACTTGCGATGATGATGGACGCCAATGTGAAGCGTAAATCAATGTGAAAATAATAACTCGTGTGTTCATCGCTTGTTGACAGAAATGTGCTGAGTACTGGCCTGAGGACACTGTGACCCACGAGGGCATCGAGATCACCGTCACCTCAGTGACCCAGGAGGACGACTACAGTCTGAGGGTGTTTACTCTGAAGGTAAGCCTGTGTCACGTGGTGGATGCAGTGTGCGTCTGCTCACCTGCAGGGACCTTCTGAGTAACACGCAGGGCCTCTTAAATTCAGCTACTTTAATTGTGTCACTGATCTGTTTGATTGTGACCGCTAACTGTTGGATTTGACAAATGATGTTACAAGCAAAGCAGGGGGAGACAATGTAGGCTCTCTTTGTACAAACCTCAATATTTTTTTGCTATCTTGCCCAATGTTCATTGTTGTCGTAGCAACTAACACCAAGGTAACAATTTGGATGTACATGTTGATCAAAATCATTTTGCGTGTGGCTGTCATTGCTTCATGTGCTTGTCTTTGTGGTCTGTTTGTGGGCCAGAGTGGGGAAGAGGAGCGCAGTCTGCGACAGTACTGGTATACCTCCTGGCCAGATCAGAAGACCCCCGACAAAGCACCCCCTCTGCTTGAGCTGGTACAGGAAGTGGAAAGGGCCCGAGAGAAAGCCCCACCCTCCAGCGGGCCAACAATTGTCCACTGCAGGTACAATGTCTTTGTCACATTAATGCAATTCATGTTTTCTAATAAGAGAAGAATTGTGTCTTGTACAATAGCTTTTGGAGCCTTTTGATGTTCAGGCTCTGAAAATGTCATAACAGGTTTGAACCAGTAGAGGGCGACAGGTATTTCTTTGTTAAACCTTCTCTATTGTCATTTACTACAAGCTGGTTTTTGGACTAAGTTTTTAATCATAGAAACCACATCCGTCTTCACACCACGTTTAATTCTCCCTTATTCAGTTCTGGCTAATGAAGATTTACTCCTCATCACTTGGGATCCACCTATTTTCTTGATCTCTGCAGTGCTGGAATTGGTCGAACTGGCTGTTTCATTGCCACCTCCATCCTGTGCAAGCAGCTGAGGACCGAGGGCGTGGTCGACATCCTGAGAACCACCTGCCAGCTCCGTCTGGACAGGTGAGCAACGCTCACTTCGAAACCACGCTCGGGTGTCTATCTTTAGCCTTGGCACAAAGGTACACTGCTGACGTATCCAAACTTGATCCAAGCTTAGTGACTGTGGGGTTCACACTGTAAAAGGACATTTTGTGGAGTATATCTGATGTATTGTCATCAAACTTTGTTAATCACCAAATCCCCAATTTTGAAAACAATCATATTTTTTTTAAACTAGTGAAGGCACACAGTCATGACTGGGTAACAAACATTCACACAGAAGTCTAAGGGACTAACTTGAGCAGGTGGAAACAAGTACAGGTAAGGAAGGACAAAAAGGAACCTCAACAAATTCTCAGAAACATTATGAACAAACAAACTAAACAAAAGCACACAACAACAGTGAAACCCAACAGAAAGCACTTACTACCAAACATATCACTTCCACACTAATGTGTATTAATAATGTGTTTCCTTTATTCTGTGCTTACTTCAGAAATCCCCCTGGTCAATAAGTGAAGTAATGAAAAGTGAAACCCACTAACTTGGCTGTTTGCTTGCCTGTCTGTCCATGCGTCTCTCAGGGGTGGGATGATCCAGACCTGCGAGCAGTACCAGTTTGTGCACCACGTCCTCAGCCTGTACGAGAAGCAGCTGTCTCACACTGCTGAGGAGTAGAGCGAGCACTTCAGCCACCCCCAGATCGAGACACACCACTGTACACTGTACCGCCGCCGGTGGTACGCACCACTGTACCTAGCATCATTTCAGTCTCACCCTTTAACAAGCTCCAACCATGTCAACCCCTCCATCCGAGGCAGGCTCGCTCAGACAGGACTGAACGGTCAACAGGAAAACACGCGTGCTCCTTGTATGTTGTTGGGCAGGATAACACAGTCAGGAGGTGTGAGTTGACATGCTCGGCCTCCTGAGATCGTCCCAGTCGCACGGCCTAATGACCGCTGATCCACACACTCCTGAGAGATGCAGCAGTCTGACCTGAAATAATCCCGCCCCGCCGTCCCGGCGTCATTTCATTTGCAGCGCTGAGGTTTCTATCACGCTACTGTACATGAGCCGCGGTCACCCGGGCCCCGTTCTGCACCCGCTCTGAAACAGCTCCCTCGCGCACTGACTGTACAGCTATCGAAAGGAACTGAAGTGTACTGCGACGGTGAAGCAGAAGTGCCAGTTTTGCAAAGTTAGCGTTGATAACAAGGGCCCTCTTGCAGTATAAGTGCCAGCATAAACTAAATCTATGGAGATAATCAAATGCCAGCCTAATATGTGACTCTATATTGATATGAAGGTTCACGATATTTCTAAGTTAGCTGATATCAAGCTTTTTCTCTCTGATTCTCATATTTAATGTAAAAAAGAAGAAATCATTACAGAAGGCCTCTTTCAACTTTTGATGCATTCAGAAGTCACCCCATCTCCAGGTTGCATGGTGCTAAGTGTTCATTAAAGGCATGTGCAATGTTATGGATCATAGGAATGTATAACAATTAGGTTAATAAAGAAATAATTAGGATTTCTGTGCAATTTACAGTATTACAGTTTAACCATGCTGCCTGTGCAGTCCTCACGGCCCACCATGTTTACGGTCAACAACTTCTACATTAAGGCCACATTGACGTTCGCTCAGAGGCGTCACGGAGCCGGCGACACCGAGGGGACGGGGGGGCCAGAAGCAGAGTCGCGCCATCAGAGGAATCAATCCATTCAAAACGGGAACTAAAACGTTGAAGCAGCTGCACCATAACTTTAGAAGACGGTTACATGTGAGTCATATTCGTCCACCTTAAAAGCTTCGTGCTCTGTGATGCCTCTGCTTTCAACAGTAGCTTGAACACATCTGTGAAGTAAGAAGCCCATGATTGTTGTATAGACAGGCCAGGCCTAATCTGTATGAAGCACAATAGACCAACTAAGGTTGTCTCTCTGATGTTCAGCTGTAAAACCTGTTTTTTTCCCCCGTATTGTGTTTTGATTGTGTTGAGTTTTAATGGATTGCATGTGCCGTATGGGACTCCATAGGTCCACAATCAAAGCGACGTGATTGGTTGTCCTGCTTTTCGTTGTGTAAAAGTTTTAAGCCTAATATATTGCTTGCTCTCGGCCAATGCTTTTGATACAGTTTGCTTTTGTGAAACCAACCAGAGATATTTTTAGAACATTTTGATACAATCCTTTCGAGTAGATGCCTTGTGTATATTTCCGTTTACACCATGATGGAATGTAGCTCATACTGTGGATCAAACCATCGGTTTATATCGCAAGATTTAACGGAACAAAATGTGACAACTACCTAAGTTACCTTACAGTACAGAGAATAAATAGATTACGTTCAGTCTTCAGTACGATTCCTTTAGGCCTTTAGGCTTTGCTTTAATATGCTTTGCTTTCTGTGTATGTTTTTATCGTTTTCTTGGGAAAATTTTTTACCTCAGACTGAGTTTCTACGCAGTCCCCACTTGATTTCATCTGTGACCCTCGGCCACTCGCAGCTGACGACGTGACAACTAATTGCTATGTGTAAGGCAGCTAAAACAGTGAAGACAATTTTCTATGTGACAAAAAAAAACCAAACCCACTTCAAACTTGACTTGTTGCATCAGATCAAAGGCCATGAACATTGTCAGAGGATGACTGTGGACTCACATCAACTGGCTACAATCAGAGCAACTTGGAACACAAAAAGAAACTACCAAAAACGACCTCTCCCAGGAAAATAGAAAAAAGAAAAAACTACAAACTATTGTCAGACGTGTGTGAAATGATCCTCTTATAATGTCCACTGTACTTGACTGAACAGCTCTTACTATGAGTGCTTGTTGTCAGTGCTTACCTGATCCTACACTGATGGTCAAAACCGGGACGATGAAATAGCCGAACGGTCGAACATACAACCAACCAGCAATCAGTATTCCTCTCCTCTGCTACAGTATTGCTTTAAGTTGTGAGTTTTTGCATCCAAATAAAGGTAGATTTTCATGAATATCTCTGCTTGTCACACGTTGCTTTGCAGCTACACACTCTGCTTATTTGCTTGGAAGACGCGACGGGAGTAAAAGAGGGCAGTAAGGTATTCTCACCACTAGGCGTCAGTACATGCAAACTCTCCACATGGAGCCACTGGCTCCAAAAAACCTGCATTCATCTATAGTGACAGTGATGACAGAGCAGCCGAACAAAGACTTCCAGTGTAACAAAAGAGAACTGATGAGACTGAATTCACACACACAAACATTTTGTGCATTCATTGCATTGCACTCATTTCTGATGAGGAAAACAAGCATCTTCACAGACAATGATTCTGTGAACTGTTTCCACTTCGACCATGAGTTTTAAATGAACGTATCACGAGGCTATATTTAAACCGTTACTTGTTACATTATATCATAAACAGTTAAGCATTCTGACTTTTATAAAATTGGCAGAATATATTGGTTATTTTAGGATTTAGTTTTGTTTCTTTCCACTTCCTTTCCCCCGAAACATCATGGATAAAAGCTCCCCTGGGATCCTAACGCACCACCATGGGGTAGCGCAGACTCCTCAGATGAGATGAGCGTTATGGGGGGTGTCTGCCAGAGGGTCTGATGTGCCAGCTGTGTTTCTGATGACTCCACCAACCTTTGTTTTTTTTTTGTTTTGTTTTTTTCCCCCCACAATTTCTTCCTTCTTTGTCACTTGCTCCTTTTGTTATCGAGAATGGGTGCTGATCATAACATTAAAAGGGAGTTTTTAAAAAACGACGACACAATTTTGTACTGTGGGGGTAAGACATCATTGACTCACAGGATGAGGGGAATTCTTTTGTTGCATTATATATTCTTTCAGGTTTCTTCTTGAAACACCACGCTGTATTTGCTTACACTCTGGATAGAGGTGGGCTCTTGGGAAGTTGATCCTATTACAGCTGGCACATGTAAAGATGAGGGGTTACAAACAGGACGGGATGTCAGTCTAATGCAAAGCTAATACGGACAGAAAAATTCCCCACACATGTAGTTTAACCTGTGGGTAATTTACCCTGACAACATGTCTTTGAATGGTTTCAAAAAAAACAACCCACGAGTACATGGCGGGCAAAATCAACACAGGTACAAGAGTACCATAGTAACTCCTCAATGATAACAAGAATCAGAATACTACTACTCTAACGATAATAAAAAGAATACTAAATTATAATTATTTGTATTAATATTATTAATTAATATTGCTTGGCTTTTTTTTAATTATGTTGTTATTTTTATTGTGTTGTTATTATCGTTTGCGCGTCTCCTTTAAAAAAGAGCCGAACTGTCCCTTTATCCGTGGATCATAACGTTGACGTCACCCTACCCCAAAGCCGCCAGCGCTGATTGGCTGGAGGTGACGTAAACCTCGCAGTTTTTCTGCCCTCCCTCCTCCCTCCCTTCCTTACTGAACCATGACCTCATCGCTTTAGTTCATGAAAGTGCTAAAGTGCACCTCCTGTACCTAACACCCCCCCTCCCCTCCTCCTCCTCACTCGCTCACATACATACACACACATACACACACACACACATACTAGCCTACTAACTAGCTTAGCGAAGCTAACAGCGTCTCCCGGTCAGTGTAACGAGCGAGGGAGCCGTTGGTATCCTGTCACCGCGCTTTCATGCCTCGCTCGTTCCCGGCGCTGTCACCCTGTGTGCGTGTCAGCTGTGAGGGGGGCTCGCCGTCCCCTCCGCCGCCGCCGCATCAACAACCGCACCGCCAGGTAAACAGCAGCAGCAGCAGCCTCAAGCCGACGCCGCTGTCCCCTCACACATGGAGGCCAGTTGAATAACACGCAGCAGCGGCGTGGAGCCCACGGTGAGTGCTCGTCTGTGTGAACGCGCGCGTTATCACCCGAACTGCGTTCGGCGGGGGGGTTGTATCATCTCTGTTGCTACACACGGAGCTACTTGACGTTAGCAGCGCGACTGATCAGTATCCGTGCTCGTACAGCCCCCCTCATCCCCCCCCCCACCCCCTCCTGCTGCGGCGCGTCTGTCAGCGCGCACTCGCCCCCCGCACTCAAGTGCGCGCGCGTCCTATAATGGGAATTAAATCCGTCCAGGCTGAATATATCGACCTTTTTTTTTTATTGCGATGAAAATTTGGCCGTTTGCCGTCAAAGCATTTGAAGGTACGTCGAGAACATTTTCTTCCCATCTTTTTCCGCCTCGCGGCTTATAGCCATCAACGGTGTGCTTCATTTTCCTCATGCGGACATATCCACGCGTCATAACAACACGGGGCAGGTTCCCCTCTCAAACAACGCCAGCTGCACTGCGTTATAACCGTGTCATTTAACATCAGTTGGTATCATTATGCAAGCTCTTTATTTTTACTGCAGTACCCGCTGGCCGCGTTTTTGTCTCTTCCTATTTCCAATGTAGGTCGGTTTATTCTCGTGCGCTGGGAGCTCTCAGCATCCATCATTGTTATTAACGCCATCGAATAATATACAAGGTCTTTGTGTCCCTCATCTCTTTACTGTACACGGTCAAAGATGTGACGTTTGGACATTTCTGTTCACGTATTCAGACCTTTGACGGTCCTTTTAACTATGTTTCTATCAATTTACTGAATCAACTTACAGTATTTTGAATGGGGTTTAAGTGGACGTTTCCTATATTTGTAGAATTTAGAACTAAAGAAATGTCATTGGTCCTTTAAAGTGTCCTTTGTTTTTTCAACTTCACCTGAACTCCGCGTACTTTTGTTTATCGTTTTGTGGGAATTTGCATTTTGACGAGCGTTACTGGAGTCTGCGGAAACCCGTTTTGTTACTCAATCTTTTTTCCTACAGGGTAAAAATATCTCTAATTGACAGGACATCATGTTCTTGGTTTCATCAGTATTCATGATTATTGTGATGAAGGAATCCCGTTTGGTTATCCGAGCCTGCAATTTACAGCGGCCGCACTGGGAGAGTTTCCTATTGATCAGAGGACACCAGAAGGCTTCATACCTGGATGTGTTGTTTACAGCAGGCTGCTGCTGATCTGCTCCACCAGGACCAACCAGGAATTGATTTCTTTCCCCCACAATTACACAAATCAGTCACAACACTACTCGTATTGCGCTGGTTGTGTCTAAGTCTTAATTTCAGCTTGTTATTAAATTAGTCTTTTAGTTATTGCCACTCTCATATCGCTGTGTGTGTCCATACATGAGTGTTTTCAGACAGACCGTCAAAATTAGGAATAAAGAGAACCTTTACCCAAGAATATGGACACTGATATATAGCTACAAACTCATTCAACTTTAACTGACCCCAAGTTAATTATTAATTCATATCTTTATCAACTTTTTCTGAAGTTTCTGCTTCTTACTGGATGACTTTTTCTGTTCTTTCCACAACTTTTTGTTCGAATTCATCTGCAACAAGCTGTTCTGGAAGACATTTGTTTGATTTTGTGCTATTGTATCATCATTTTATTTAGAGATCAATTGACGACGAAGCAAAACCAAAAGTTTGAAGCTGCATCTCCTAATTCTGTAATGCTGAACGTTGAACAGAGACTGATTGCTCTCTTTCTAGCTGTTATTTATCATCCAGCAGACTTGTTATTGAATTCTACTCAATAAATCGGTGACCCACTAATCCTGCAGCCGCTCAGCGACGATGGCGTCGGCCAGCGTGACTGTTCAGGCGCTTTGTTGTGGTTCCTCCTCCAAGTGTAAATGATACATACGCTCGGCAGACACAGACAGTTTGTATACAAACACAAACTTTTGGTTCATGAGAGAGGAGCCTGTGGCGCAGAGTAGAAAGGACCGTGAGATGCTCTGGTGATGTAATTGTTTGAAGTCTAAACAAACAACTCATGTCTCTCATTGTAGAGAACTGAGGACTCGCTTCATATCTGGCAACTCAAGGCTGTGGCCACAGGTGACGTTATGCAGCCAGTTAATGAATAACCTGGATGGTATTACATCACTGCTGGTTGCCCTCCAGTTGCTCCCTTTGTGTTTGCCTCTCTCTGATGTCTGATATGGCTTTATTGAGCTCGCCGGCCCACCGTGCTGAGCTCATGATTCTGTGTGAAAGGCCTTGTGAATATCCCTTCATGGACTGTCGCTTTTATAAGATAAGCTTACTTCCTCAACAACGTTTTATGTTATACATAAAACCCTTTTTTCATTCTTTTCCCATCAGCTGTTAAAAGTAAAGCAACAGTAAAATCTGTTGATGATTTGTGTGGCTATAATTTTATTGGACCTCAGCTGGAAGTTGTCTCCAGTTCTGGGATTTCCTCTTTGTTGCTGAAAACAAAGTGTTGCATTTATTTCTCAACGCATCTTCATAACTGTCAGTATTATCATTGAGTCATAGCTTGAAAGAATTTTAGCTTGCAGATCGCAATGAGCAACGCAGATTTATGCTTTTTGTGAAAAATTGCCCCCTCAAAATGATCATCGCAAAAGCAAAACGTTCAAGTTTTCCAGAGGGGAACTCTTACAAAACGCACATATTGACATTGCTTGACCGAGCTCACATAAATTCCTTAAAAATAACCAGCTGAACAAGTTCTTCCACCTTCAGTCTGTCGTCAAGTGTAACTGCATTGTTTCCACTTTGATGAAGTGCACAGTCCTGTCCGCCTACATCTTTTGACCACGTCAACCTTTTATTTTCACTCGGATTGCTGTGGCGAGAAGGTGTTCAGATGGACTCTCTTTCAACCCCTTGAAAAAGAAAAGTGTGATGCAGGAATTTGCTGTCTCAGTGTAGCGAGGAGTGGGTCAGGGAGCACATCAAAGGGAATAAATATAGCAGATTTATTTTTAATCAACATGTCTGAGATCAGTGCACTGCGAGCTGTTTGCTCTGTTCGCTGCTATAAAGACTTCAGCGTACAAACGCACCATTTGTCAGTTATTGCAACATCAATGTAAAAAGTCACTGTTTGTTAGCCGTTACTACTTCGCTGCGTTCGAACATATAGTTGGTGAGTCTGTTTGAAGTGAACTTCACGTCAGGTGTGGCGTGTTTCCTCTCCAGCATCCTCATCCCACATCAGCACCACCAGCCTCCCATCAGCCTCCTTTTGCCCCCTTATCACCCCAGCTGGGCTGTTTCTATGGCAACAACAGAATCTGCTCCGGGCCGTACGCTCTGAGTGTGCCTCGCTGCTTCCTTTGCTTGTTTTCCTGCGATCAGCCTGAGCCTCACAGCAAGCTCTTGGCTGCTGCCTATTTTAGAGTGAGGAGCTTATTTATTGTGCGTGTGTGTGTGTGTGTGTGTGTGTGTGTGTGTGTGTGTGTGTGCGCGTGTTTGTTTACTCTTCTTTTTCCATTTTTTCTCATTTTTTCTTGCTTGTATGTGCGATAGAAAGATGAAGATGCTTCTGTATTCAGTGGTTGTTGTGCTGAGTAAGCAGGCTCAGTTTTTTACTCACAGTCTTGTCCATTCAAATTCTATTTCCCCCCTTTATTTTTGTTTCCATGATATTATCTCATGACTGTTATCCTGCATCTGTTTTTTTTTTGGTTTTTTTCCGCTTTCTCTATTCATCTCTTTTATTCCTGCCTCTTCTTGTCTGCACTTAAATAGGCTCCACCAAGAAGCATGGCTGACGTAGAGTGACTGGCTTAAGGCGTAAAGAGAGATGCAAAGCCCCCCCGTTCTCGCTGCCACGCATGTAAACCTGCACACTCCTGCCCTCCCCATCTCTACTCACTGCACAAGAGCAAGAAAGAGAGTGATAGAGAGGAGAAGGAGGGATTCAGAGAGAAAAAGTGCGAGACTCTGGGTGGGTGGGAGAGCAGTCGCCATTAGACATATGCAGCGTCAGATGCTGTGCTCAGCAGCAGGGACACGGGACCAGAGAGGAAGAGGCACACACCCCTGGAAGCTGTGTGGTTAGCTGCTGGTCTGAGGGGCTTCCTGCCGTATAAGGTATGATATAGCAGGTGATGGGGCAGGTCGTAACGCGGCAGGGGTCTGTTTTTCTGGTCGAGCGGGGCTGCAGCGAGGCTTGGTATTTCTGCAGAATGACTTTCTGGATGCACATTAAGGGAAAAGTCAGGATGTGTCACTCTGTCACCATGCAATGTGCTGTGACGCTGCAGGTCACTAGATTGTGCTTCGGTATTAATGCAACGTTCCGCACTGTTGCCGCTCACTCAGACGAGATTAAGGAGATTAAGTCTATGCGTTTGTTAGACCGTTTTACCTTCAGCCTTCATTGCCCGACTTCATTTCTTCACATTGGTGATTGCTTGTCTCTTGTACCTCACTGTAGCTACTCTCTTGTACAGCAGCAGTTCAGCTGTGTTTACAGTGCAGGCAGTTGCTACTGTCTCTCTTGGTTGGGGTTTTTTTGTGCCCTTGTGCTGCTGCGCTTGCATCAGGCGGGTTGCCAGGCAGTAGCAGCATGTGTGCATCCATGTTCAAGCTTGGCCGGCAGCCTATAGCAGGGATCGGACTGAGTGATGGAAAATCATTATTTGGTGGATCGGACGGAATCGATGCAAGGCCTTTGCTCCCATAAATTGCATGGCAGCCCTGTTTGAGCCGCCCCACACCCGCGTCACATGTTCAGTGTGGTCTCTTCTTTTTCACCTCCTTCCTCCATCTCCACAGTGGTCCCCTCCCTCACCTTGAGATGGCTGAGTTGCGAGGATGGAGAGTTCCTGGCTGAGTCCTTCGCTACCTCCTCCGTTAGCTCTCCCTCCTCTCCTCTCCCCTCCCCTCCTCCCTCCTTCCCTCCTTCCGTGGCACTGATGTCAGAACACAGGTGAAGAGTCGCAGCGCAGAGCTGGCTGGATTTCTTCCCAAGACACCACTGATACGAAGACCGTTCCTCCCATCCACATCTCCTCTCTCCTCTCTGTCTCAGCTTTCTCGCCCACCTTCTCACTGCTGTCATAAAAAGTGTTTCTCTGCCTCACATAGAGACTGTTGCTGGTTTCTCTCCATATTGTAAAAGAACATGGAGTCCTGTGGTTTGCACCACATTATCAGTTTTTTTTTTTTACTCTTTGCTGTTTCCTTCAGATTTACCCTTTTCATTCAAGGGGGCAAATATGTATCTGATAGAACTGGTCTAATTTTACAACACTGTTGTTGTTTTTTGTGTATACTATTGATCAACCAGTTTCTATGTTATAATGGTTCAGATTGTTGACTTGTGGTTTTTGGAAAATTCTTTGGAAAGGTCTGCGTTCTGCAGTATATTGTTTAAAAGTTAAATAAATACTCTGAAAACCTCTTATTCGTTATCGGACAGTCCATTGTTGTTTGTCCTTCGATCAGTGTGAAGTCGTCACAGCTTTAGGCGGTATGTTTCCGCAATTGCTGCCAAGGCTTTTGTGTTGCTCTACTTTTATCTCCCACCACTATCCATTTCTACACCTCTGTCTCTCGTACTCTCCCTTTTCAGCCGCGGTTTAAACCTCCATTTAGGCTTTGGGGTAAATGAGAGGGGCCCATTCATTTTTCATGACACCACGTGCCTCTGGATGAATAAAACAACATGACGCCATTCACATTCTGACCTTCTCACTTGTCGAGTGACACCTGGCTGACCAAGGAGAAGGTCCTGAACTTGAGGTTTTGAAGAAAATCGTATCTTATCTCGAACAAACGACACCGAGGTTTCTCGACGGCCACGTGTAGTCAAGCGTATACAACACGCAGGCCTCGGTTCGCACACACTCTTGCCATGGGTCTTTCAACCCTGATAAATGATTGCATGAGTGTGTGCGTCTCATGTTAAATGCACAAGGCCTGTGGTGAATGTGAGCAGGGAGGAGATCAGAGTGATTAGAAGTGATATATAGTAGGAGGCAGTTCATCAAGTTTATGGACGATTCCCTAATGCAAACTCACACACACACACACACACATGCACGCACGCGCGCGCACACACACACACACACACACACACTCACACACACCCTTACACACATACTCACAGGATGTCACACAGGCCCGGTGCCTGTGTCCAGACCTGCTCTCTGAATTCCCCCAGCTTAATTTATCTCACGCCCTCAGTTTCCTGTTTCATGAGCTACTGCACAAGAGACCCTCGATCAACAACCTCCAGCCGTCACACATGCACATGCAGACACGCACACGCACCTGTGTTTTATTGTTGTGGGTCTAATTTCGGCGAGTGGCTTTGTGTTTGGATGTGTGATATTCTTTTAGATCTTTGGACTGATAAATCTTGGCGGATGATCCAGTTGGCTTTTTTGGTCTTTAAATAACTTTTATATTCGTGTTTAGCATTGCGGATACTTTAATGTGCGAGCTCCTCAAAGTCTGCCAATAAAAGATATTACAAAAGTACAAGAATAACCCTTTCACTCGTCTCAGCTTTGGAAAAACTTCTGCGTGATGGATTTGTCATTGTCACTTTGCAGTCGTTTGTGTTGGAATGATTTCATTTGTTACACTGCATTGACTTCACTGAAGCTCGGAATGAGAAGTGACCATGCCTTTTTAAATCATCAGCATTTGAAGCCTGACTGCTGCAGTTTCTATTGCCACTGTCTGACAATAATAGCATTGAAATACACAAGTGGATGCTGTTTTGCTGCACCTGCTTTGACTGATTTCCACTCCTTTTCTCTCCAATTTCTTGTTGTCTTCCAGGCACCATGGATCTCTTAGCGCCTGCTCCAGCGGTAGCCTTCCTCCACTGACCTCGCCACCTCCTCCTCCTCCTCATCTCTTCCTCCACCTATCCCTTTCTCTTCCTTGATACCCCCCGTCCCTTTACTACTCCCGCGTCGGTGCCCCCGAGTCGTCTCTCAACCCTTCCTACATCATGGCAGGGGAGAAAGGGCCAAACAAGCGAAGCGCCATGGACATCAAGCGCCTGGCGAGCCTCATCCAGAGGGGAACCGGCCGCTTGCTGGTCATCGACAGCAGGACGTTCTCTGAGTTCAACGCCTCGCACGTGCAAGGTGCGATCAACGTTTGCTGCTCGAAGCTGGTGAAGCGGCGCCTGCAGCAGGACAAGGTGTCTGTGACCGAGCTGCTGCAACCCAATGGCAAAGTGAAGGTGAGTTCAAGTGCAACGAGTGTGAGAGACAGCTGAGATGTTTTTGGGTTAGCAAAGCGATTCAAGCGCTGTGTTTTAGGGACAGTGTGGCAGCGAGTGATGAGCGCAGAACACCCGACTTCTCCAGCCTATTGTTTTGAAGCATAACTGTTTAGCTCACACGAGCAGTTCCTTTTAACCTGTTCTTAAGGAACGAGTTATATGCAGATTTTATCACTTTCATTAAGTTATTTTCAAACTCGAAAGATCTGAACTTTTTGTCGCACAAAACACAATTTAAAAGCTGACCACTTCCTTTTTAAGATGCGTTTTTTGATTCACAACATGTTGATTGTCAAGAAAAAAAAGGAGAAGGTTCCTGAAAACGAGGACAGGAAATTAAAATGATGCATTTACAGTTCGCTGTGTTGGAACAGGTCAGCATAAACATTGCCTGCTTCTGCAGAATCCACAGGGAAATGCAAAACATGAATGCCACAAGGATCACTGTGACAAAATGCAACAGTCAGGAAATAAAATTAGGTTAAACAAGCAAAAAATATGTTTCTGCAGTAGGTCACTCTCGCATTTTGGCCGTAGTCTTTCTCGCGGCGTTGAAGCGAAGCTGCTGGCGTCATGCGTTTATCATGCAGTTGTAATCGTGAGACTTTCTCTGAACCAGAGGTCTCACATTCAGGTCCCCATCTCAGCAAGTTGTCACTATGCTGAACTGTCCTTGTGCAGGAATATTGACTTTGAATCAGCTCCACAGCGTTTTCAGATTAGCACCAGTGGCCTGACCTGTGATCGCAGCGGTTCTGGATCGGCCTCCCCTGTCCGAGCCAGAGCCTGCACCACACCAGTGGGTGCTATATTTGGCGGGCATGCGGGTGAACTGTAGGTTTGTTGCTTATCAGTGGCCCTGAAATCGGATCCTCGCGTTTTCCATGACTTCTCCTTTGAATATGACAGCCTTTTTTCCATGGCCTGTCCACCCGTGGCATGCTGACTCCTGTATTTTTAGTCTGTGTGTGAAACTGAAGGAACTCTGGGAGGGGGAAACCTAAGCGAGGGGGGGGGGTTTGTGCGTTCCTGTGTGTGGGGATGTGCTTTGTGTCTTCGTGTGGAACCTTTCTGCAGTTCTTACATGATTGAACAAAGACGTTGACGACGCTTCAGGGGACGTGGTGAATGACGTTGCGCTCTCTCTCTCTCTCTTGCTCGAGAGGCTATTTTTAGGTGTTTATTTGACTTTCAAACATGCTACACCCAACGCATTAAAGAAATGATTCGCAGCAGCTGATGACATTTGACAGGTGATTGGAGCTTTTATTTTCCCTTAGGTGTGACACAAAATAGCAGAGCTGCATATGCTCGTGTTGTCTTTGTTGTTTTACTTCCTGGTCGTCTGGTGTCGTACCTGTCTTTCATCGCATTGCTGAGAAGCCTGATTGATTTATGACCCACTTCTATTTTAGCCCCGGTAGATACTGTATGTCGTAGCTGGAAAGCTGACTCTGTATTTCCATGTGGTGCGAGACGAGAAAACTTGAATCGCCAAAAATACACCCCGCCTGCAGAGCAGCGAACGTTGAGATGTTATTACTGTATTTTACTCGCCTGCTTCTATTTAACACATGCAGGTGACTGACACTTTCCACGGGAGTGAAAAGCAGAACTATGGATTATTGTTCCTCTTGGTCGAGCTAATAGCATCTGGTAGACTGATTGAGAGTCCCAGTGGGCCTCTTCTTTCACGCTGACTCTCTGTTGCAACGCTTTATTGCACCGGCCTGAAGCAGTCAAAACCCACACACCTCCGTTCTCACCGAAACTTTACCTTTATTAACTGAGCAAGGACCTTGCATAACACTTCTTGCTTCAGCCTGAGTTGACTTGTGGTCTGAAGGCCAAACATGGAAGCTCCTGCTCCTCCGAATCTTCGCGCATCTCAAATGAAGCGTCCAGCTTCCCTCTGGTGACGGAGTTACTTCAGGTTGCAGTGATGCATCCCCTAATGTTGCCTTGCATGCTCCGGCCTTTGACACAAAAGGCAACAAAAAGAGAACTACAAGCAAATATGGCAACGTGCTTTCGTTCGGCTCAGAAGCAGTGACGGTTCAGAGCGTGTGCGTCTGGCTGGTGTGAATTTCATTATTTTTGTCAACGCTACAAGCAAGAGGTTGTTTCAGTGCCGGCATCCGCTGGGCTCGTCTCTGCGTGAGGTCGGGTGATTTGGCAGATCTCACACTGTGGCACCCCGCGGAGTCATGCTTCCTCCTGATTTCTCTCACTTTCAGTCTGAAGACCGCTCTGTCTGCCTCCCGTCACCGTAGATTGCAGCTTCCCACCGGCGACTGCTTCCTTTATCGCTTGTTCAGTTTTCCTTTCTCTCTGCCTAGTGTCGCCCCATGGCTGGTTTGTTATTATCCATTCCCCACCCCCAGTAAAGAGGATAAGGCTTGTGATTAATGCTAGGCTGGATAAAGCTGGAACTAGCCGGGTGAGAGAGGAGGGCCTGACGGACCCAGACTCTTTTGTTATTGGCTAAGCATGACATCATCCCTTTTGTGTGGCCACTGGCAGGCCGCGGGCTGGGCACGTGCAGACTGGCTGTGTGGTGTTAAAGCCAGCTCACAACTACCCCCCCCCTCCCTCACGTCTCCCTCGCTTACCCCCCACATGGCTGTGAGCATCGCCAGGAGCCGCCTCAGCCAGCCAAGACAGCAAAGGACACCATTGTGGCTCTTTGTTGGGGAAGTGAATGCAGGAAGCAGGAGAGCAGCATTGAGGGTATTCATGGATGAGCTGTTGCCTCCGCCTCCTCCCCGGCTGCCTCCCGCCTCACATCCCATTGAGAACTAATAGCCTGCATCCCCCAAGGCGCTGCACTCACCCTCTTTCATAGAAGTGGCCAGTGCCTCAGTTAACTGAGCTGAATGAACATCCCTGACCAGCGCAGCAGCAATCAAAATGGTGTCTTCTTTCTTCTGCCTTTCACATGCCATCCCTTCATAACCTCTTTATTAATGCACTTTATTAATGTGGGTCAGAGGGAGCCGGGTGCCGCTGGTTACGTGGTGGAGGACCTCTGCTGGAAGAGGGATGGCACAAGCTTAGTGGACAACAGGGCTTCCTCGTGCCTTTCCCGGCAAGCTGCAGGGCAGGCGGCTGTTTCTTGGCTTAAGCCCCCCGCTAATCCCCGCCGTTGTGATGGGGACAGCCGGCCAGGCAGCCCTGACAGATGGACCAGAGGTTTTGAGCGACCAGTAGCCAGTCTGGGAAAGCACCCCGTCCGCCTGGACGTGGACACGGAGGCCCTGACTCGGATGAATGGCGCCCGGCGACGAGAGGAAAACACAGCGGCCTACTCATAGAGACAAGTCAGCCTCAGAAGCTGTCACATGCTGCGATGACGGGAAACTCAAATATTTATAACCACAAGCATGTTTCCAGTGCTGGTTTTTTTCTGCAGCAGAGCACACAAATAGAGCCACAAATTTGGCCATGAATATGCATTTCTGATGTGACCTCAAAAATGTTCCAGCTTGGCACAGTGACCTGGATAAGTCAGTCAGGTAGCTACGTGGCGAGAACGATTCACATTGCATTCGGTGTTTCGTTTGGCCACCAGGTGTGCTGACATTCAGCCACACTGGTTTTCTCACAAGTCTGAATAGAAAGGAGACTCTTAAGAAATATCTTAGCAATTTGAAGTTGCTGTTAGAGAAGAGAAACTTCAAAGATAAAGGATTTTGGTTTGAACTTTATACAGTTGCGAATTTGTTACATCATTTTACTTTGAAACATTCGTATTTTCGTTGCGCCGTTAAGGTCGTCAGTAAGTATCAAAAGCATATGATCACTCTAAATTTGTCATGAAGAGATCATACATTCAGTTTTATGTTCGCATGTAGTTTAATTGCTCTTGATTTCCAACACAAGAGAAAACACTAGTTAGAATAAGTCTGTAACTTCCTGGGAAAACCTCCCTGGTTGGTTTTTAAACAATGATCTTTTTCATTCATCTTAATACGATGAAAGATTTGTCAGCTTCGTCGATGATTAACGCACTTGCGTTGCTCGTTCGGGTAAAGTCCCACACCTGTAATTACACTCTGGCTTGCCTTCATTTGTTGTGACACCGGCATATTAGACATGATAATGAACAGTGGCCCAATTATTGCCGTTTGGTGTAATGGCCATGTCGCAATAAAGCAGGCCAGGCAGTGGGTCTGTGATCTTGTGTGTGATCTTAATTGGTGGGATTGGCTGAGTGCCCCCCTCTGCATGCAGCGAGGGCCGGCACGTGATCCGCTAATGCATTTATGCAATGGAGAAGATCTCTCTATCATTTCCAGTGATGACGCACCGTATGTTGTGTTTACCCTGCTCGCTAAGAGGAAGAACGGGCGGCTGCAATGACACATGACGGGAAATCCAGGGATAATTTTGAGACTCAAGGGCAAAAATTTCTCAGATTTCATCGCCTCCAAGATTTTGCACCGCGTTTGAAGTGCCAAGAACACAGCACACATTTGTGAGTGGGAAACTCAACCTTGTTCAGGATAGTTTTGTTCTGTGAGCCGAAGATTCCAGTAATTACGACGTTTCACAACATCGACAACACACAAGCGCGTCATTTGTCATCCACGGTAGCAGCGGAGCCAAAAGTCTTTGTTGGTGAGTCACGGTGAGGATTGTTTCCCTTTCAGTTAACCCTCGGAAAAACTCTGGGGAGTTTTCTGCATGTTTCGTTCACACCTTTAGTTTCTTTTTTGAGAAGTTCAAGGACAGACGGAGCAGCTTGTGGTGGTTTCCTACACAACCACCGATGTCATGTGTTTGCTTGGATGAGGTCATCCAGTGAATCACTGTTTGTTTTAAAGATCACACTGTTTGACGCAGGCACATGTTCATACTGTGTTGTTAGTTTAAACCGCACGCTGTGACATCCCCAAGTAAAAATAGCCTCTGTATAAACCAGTTGATCAGTTTGAGATCATCAGGGATGCTTTGAGGCTCAGCAACTCACGTTTTACCACGTGATGCATTCGCTGGAATTGGATTTCACACCTTTGAAGTAAATGCATCTAAATAGCAACAAAACATTTGAAATTTCAAGTCCAAAACTAGAAGTTAAACTAAAACTAATAAAACTGAAACTATGTAGCCTTTCCAAATAAAAAGGCAGAAAAATTGCTCTGGAAACTAACTAACAAAAAGAAACTATGTTAAATTACTTTCAAAATATCAAAAATAAAGCTAATTAGAATCCCAAACAGTTAGAACCTTGATGAGTATATATAAAATGTGCTCCGTTTTTTTGAAATAAAAAAAAAACAGCACAGTACAATGCAGTTGCGAGACGGAGAAAAAATATGTTCACTCAGAGGTAATGTATATAAGCAGGACAGGAACATGTAACCTGTGTGTGGCCTGTTTTGTGTGTGTGTGTGTGTGTGTGTGTGTGTGTGTGTGTGTGTGTGTGTGTGTGTGTGTGTGTGTGTGTGTGT
>JASSRZ010000080.1:16689650-16699934 GCA_032164315.1 Malacoctenus gilli
GTGTGTGTGTGTGTGTGTGTGTGTGTGTGTGTGTGTGTGTGTGTGTGTGTGTGTGTGTGTGTGTGTGTGTTTCAGGTTCACTGACATTCAGAGGTGTGAAGGTGTGACTAGATCAGGTGACCGCCACTCTGAAATCATGACCTCACGCTGCACATGCACAGAGACGTCAGGGACTTTTCACCACCCTGCCACACACTCATAACACTGTACTTTCAAGGACTTTCCTGTAATGACAGTAATTCCCCTCCCCATAAACTTTAATCCGAACGCTCTCTATAATCCTAATTATGACCCTAAACCCAGGTTTAACTGTGATTTACTTTACATCCCTCTTTCTCTTCTTATAAGGGCACTAGGTCTTCAAACGAATTGGAGCAGTAAAACTGCATGGCGCACACACACACACACACATACACACACGTACGCACACACATCACACCTATTAAAGCATACATCCAAGTGGCAGCTGCCAGTGCCAGTCAATGACATCATTTGGCCCCAGGGGTCGTATCTTTACAGGGGCGAGAGGTGTATGTTGCACACTGTGTGGCCTGAGTCTTAAACCGGCCTGCTGCAAACAGCAGGTCCTCTATCAGTATGTAATGTACTGTATGTAGTGTCAGGTGTTGTGTTTTTCAAGAGTGCCCAACCCATGAAGCAACTTTGGTGCCAGATTAACCTAATAAAGACGTCAAACACGGGTTTGTTAATCAATCAAAATAAAACGGGCACCCGATGCACTTTTAGAGCCACGCAACACATTTGGCTCATTGCTGATACTTCTGCTATTCATACATATTCACTTACACCTATTTACAAAGAGAATGAACTCACTACTCCTCGGTACAATGTCGTATTTACATTTATCTTCTCTTAAATGCCCACTGACAGATGATGTGTTTTTTCAATGTATGCCTGCTAAAGGCAGAGTTTCGACCCGTCAAACTTACTCGATTGCAGCTGGAAGCCAAAATTCACAAGTGTTTTTTCAAAGCCATACATTTAATGTCATGCTGCTTTCAGAACAGCTCTAAGCGTGAACTTCGATTTCCTTTTCGCAGTCCACGAGTCTATGCAAGAAGACAAGGCCCGACTGTTGCACATAGCGCCATCTTGTTAAAAAAAGATTTATGGTATCAAAATGTTCACTATTTCCCTCTCCCGTGTCTCTCGGGCTCATGGTCTGTAAATACTGCTGTTAACTATGGCGGGCTCATGCCGCCGTCATCTCGTTTTCTGTGGGACACCCTGCAGCGGACACGCCGAGAGGACCCAGACTGCGCTTCAGGAATGCGGCTCCATTTTTAGACTGTTTATGCTGATGTTGTGTCACAGGCCGGTTCACACACAAACACACATACTGTCCTACTCAGCACTGACCTTGTCACTGGTCAGTAGCGCTGCTGAGGTCAGGGGAAACCATGTTTCACTTTCTTGCGCAAAGCTTTTTATCGGAAGCGTCAGGACGTCCCGCGTTTCCACAAACCCACAGATATCTCTCGTTGCTGGGCAACACATCATGTTTCATGGTATGTGTGGTTTTTATGTGCGTGCGCGAACTGGCCCTGTCGCAGAGCAATGACAGGAAGGCCGGTCTTTGACTGGGAGCGTCATCGCTTGCTTTGCTCCTCTCCTACCCTTCAGATACTTTGTGTAACGCACAGTTTGAGACTTCTGTTTGTCCCCCAACGCTTTCGTGTTGTATCTCTTGTTGCTGCTTCTGTTTATTTCTTGCCATTTTTCTTGACAAGAGAGGAATAAGCTCCCTCCTGCGTGACTAGTCCTTGGTTCTGTCCCGCTGTGATGCCAGTGTCTAGATGCTTTGGGGTGGAACAGTATTGCAGCGTTTGGCACGCTCGTGCCACAGTCTCTCCCTCTTATCTTTCTCTCTTGATGTATCGAATCCTCCTCTGCCTTCAAGTCTTTCTTGGATCTCCCCCCCCCCTTTTTACCTTTCCCCCCTTTTTTCTCTTTTCAGTTTTTATTTGCTCCTGCTTTGCTCTCTGTCTCTCTGCCAGAGGCATTCCTTGTTTACCTGCAGTGTGCATGCGTCACAGAGCCTGGGCCAGCGCTCTAATCGTAGTGACGCTGTAGCACTGCAGAGGGATGAGGGATCTGTACGGCTGCTGCAGTCTGACAGCCAACCCCGGCCCTGGGTCATTGACCTCCAGCACTGCAGCAAAGTCTGCATGTCGCACACTTTGCAGGATGTGTCCTTTTAGCCTTTTATTCAAGCACATCCTAATGCATCCCATATATCCCACCATATGCACTGGCCAACATGCGCAGTTTGTGGAGCACTCAGTGGAGCTGTACAGCTTTAAAAAAGGGTTTGATGTAACTTCACCCTTTTTTTCCGTTCTTTTTTACATGTATTTTGAAATTTATGGAAAGTAAAGCGTTTGTGTTTACATGACTCATCCCGCTCAATTTGAATATTCCTTCTTTTTTCTTATGAAACAATGTCAACCCCACATTACGTACTCAAAAAGCGGGCCAAAATACTCTGGGGACTGAGGTACTGGCTCTGCTTACATCATAATATTTATATTTACAAAACCTTCGAATCGTACAAAACAGTTTTTTAGACAGAAGGCAGCATGTACACAAAGAACACACTGTGTGCTGGGAGCTATAAAACTCTTGTTTCTGGATAAGTGAGTTATTGTTGCGACGAACCTGATCAGATTATTAGTAACATGCTGGATACTGATGCATTCATTCAGGTTTTCATTTCAGAGACTTGAACCTTTTCTGCCGTTCGGATTTCAAACAGGACGTCGGGGTGTGTGGAGCAGCGTGTGAGCTTGTTTGCTGTGCATGTATGCACACTTAAGGCCCGTAATCCTCAGGCGTTGAGATCAGACTCCCAAATTAGATCTGATCCCATTAGGATTATTAGCCAAAATTACCCTGGGTTAGTAAAGACAGGAGGGAGTGGGGGGATTTAAAACAAAGAAAACGAGACGAGCAGATGAAACGAGACTAATGGCAAACAATAACAAAGGTGTAAAACAAAGGAGTTTCTCGTTTTGAATTTGTTGATCTGCATCCAGTGTCTCTAAGCTGGCGCGACTGCGAGTCTGCTGACAAAAAGGTCCGTCTGAGCAGAAGGCAAGTCATACTCATGCAAACATCATGCATAAAAACAATAGTCTGAAATGTCAAGATGAATGCACATGTTTGTTTGAGGTTTTTAAGCTCAGTGTTCTTGCTTTCATCCCACCGTTGATGTCGGATGCACCAAAGAGTGAAGTGAACCTTCGAACCAGACTGTGCGGATTGACCTTGTCCTGTCTGAATCACCTGTCTGGCTGTCTTCCAGGCCACTCTGCTACAACTGCTCTGCAAGCAGAAACATTATCAGACACTCTTCACACTGCGCAGCTCTACAGTATGTAGCATGAGCTCCCATCACCAGGGTGCCTTTTAGCACAGCGAGGGCGATGAAGCCACTGCAAAGCAATTGGAAAAAGTGCAGTTTTGCCTGGAAGCGGCTTTCAGATCCGGGTGGCGTAATCTTGTTGTTTATTGAGGCGAACAAAGGAATTGAATGAATTGTCCAGTCTCGTCATCGTCTTGTGTCCCCTCCTCCACCTCGTCCTTTTTCGTCTCACATCAGTTTTCTCACCCTCCCTTTTATCCGTTTTCATTCTCATCATACATCTCCCTCCGTCTCATTTCCATCATCCCCTGCCCCAGTGCCCCGCTGCTCCCCTCCTCACCATCCCTACCTCCCTCAAGCTATCCACTCCCTCCATCCCCTCCCTCCCTCCTTCCCCTCTCCCCCCTCCCCCTCTCGCCTCCTGTCCAGTGGTGGTTCAGTGATGCAGTGATTCATAGCTGCAGTAGGCGCTGCCTGATGGTCACATGACCAAAGCCTGCCTGACAACATGGGGAACAACACACAGCCTGCGTGCGTGCGTGCGTGCGTGCGTGCGTGCGTGCGTGCGTGCGTGCGTGCGTGCGTGCGTGCGTGCGTGTGTGTGTGTGTGTGTGTGTGTTTGTGTGTGTGTTTGTATACGCTTTGTCACATCGGCGCATGCTCGTATCGCCTCATCTTTTTCACAATCTGACACAAGCAGCATCACTCAAATGCCCACACCCGTCATCGTGGTGCTGGCTTTCATCATTTTACTGATATTACCCACCATTACTACAAATAACCACCTCAGCAGTATCTACGCAATAAATATTTCTGTCACTGCTGCACAATGCAATGCTGTGCCTTCATGCATTATTCATGTTTCTATGCTTTATCTCCATAACTTCTACACGAATCGCCTGCTATCCGTCCTGCTTGCAGTCCCTGTCACCTGTAAAGCCAATGTTTATTGTCACAACGCTCAGTTCATCTTGACTTCTGTGTTGTTGCTGCTTCCTGGTGTCTGCGGGAGCAGCCGAGCGGTTTAATGTATGAGGAAACTGTTGCAGAGCGCGAGCGTCACAGGTTAAGTCCTGCTGCAGATCATTTATCAGCAGTGCGTCATCACAGTTTTTTCTCAGTGTTCAGTGTCACTCAGCAAGGAGACGATATTGTTCAGAACCAATGTATGTTCAAATGTGGTCAATGCAACCACACAGTCCCAGGATGTGAAAGTAACAAAGTGTACTTCTTTAATTCTACAACTTCATGCATTTCACCCAAATAAGGCTCCTAAAATTTCTTCTTTGAATCAGGTTCTGTTTCAGCCAGATGTTTTGACTTCACATTCAGTAGCAGCTTTTAACCTGGGCTGAACGAGACGTTTACCTTTATGGTGTAGTGTTCTGTGTGTTGTTTATTTTTTTCAATTGATTAGTTGTTTTTTTCTTTAAAATGTCTGTACAGACAATTGTACACCGGTCGTCGAGCAAAAAACTGTCAAGTTTCATGGGTCAAATATTAGGTTGTTGTTTATTGAATTTTCAGACAGTCAAATTGGCAATGTGTTTGAGATGACTGTTTTGTGTGTTTGAGTTACATCCAGTCAGATAACAAATCATTGCTTAATGTCGAACGTTGTAATATTGCAGTCCTCTTAAACATCGCTCTTTGTTGGCTTTGAATTTTCACCCTATTTTTCACCACAGCTTTGATTAACTCGCTCTCCTCTCTTCCCCTGTTGTTTATCCTTTGTTCAGGTGGAGCTGGGCAGGAAGCAGGAAGTGGTGGTTTACGACCAGAGCTCCAAAGAGGCGGGACATCTGTCCAAAGACGGCTTTGTGCACATTCTCATGGGAAAGTTGGAGGGCACTTTCCACAAAGTCTCCCTACTCACCGGTACGCCTGTGTCTCTGTCCTTGTGTTTGTGTGGCTGAGTGTCTGCGAGTGTCAACATGTGTGCGCGTCATATGTTGGGTTAATGTGTTTGAGGGTGCCGCTCGGCACAGAGAGGAGTTTCTTTGTGTGATTATCTTCATCCATTGTACCCTTTGTGAGAGGCAGGTGCAGAGTTGTAATTGCACACTTTGCTCAGCAGATGTCGACAACGAGGCCAAATGTTTGACTAAGTCGCATGAGACTGAGTGCACATCAGTTCTCAGCACCATACCAGTATTCTGGCTCCGCGGTGTCAGGTTCACAGGTATATGTGAAGACAGGAGGGAGAGGAGGAGTTAGAGAGGCATCCTTCCTGGATACAAAGTCTCTCTGACGACTGTTTGATGTTTAAGCTTCCCCCCAAATCTTTCTCATACCCACCATCGCCACAATAATGCGGAAGCTTAACTTCCAATCCTTCGGACTTATTTACTGCAGTTATTATCCTGTCATAGTGTCCACTAAGCACACTAAGACTTATAATTGAGCCCCAGCAAGACTGTTAATAGCCTCGTTGAGTTAATAACATCTTGACTGTGGTGGCTGCAGCTTTTTAAAGGGGCAGTATTATGCGCACATCTACCCGCTAAGGCTTATGAATCCGTCCCAAATGTGTCAGTGCAGAAAGGAGAGCGTAATCTGCCTCTGTCAGGATTTCAAATGAGACGGCAGCGGCGTGCTGCTCGGGCAAATCTCAGCTCTCGTCTCTGCATCCCCTCGTTCTTCTCCTCCGCCTCTCAGTTCTCTCCCTCCGCTGGGAGATTAGTGCTTTTTCATGAGTCATTCATGGTTGCCGAGGATTGCCTCAAAGCACCCGGGCTTCACAATTAGTCACAGTCATACAGATGTTGCAAGCACACGCTTAGGGTGGGCACATCTGCACATGCTGCATGCAAATACACGCCGATGTTTGATGTCTCACACGCACGCGCTCACGAGGCGGCACGCTGTCCTCCTCTCTGAAAGCAGGGATTTTCCCCCTGAGCTTTTCTGATCAGATATTATGTGGTCTTAATGAAGGACCCCCTGTCAGCAGTTCTCCACCTCATCCTTTTTATCCATCGCCACAGCTCCCTCTCGCTGTGTGTCTGCAGGAGGGAAAAAAAAGAGGAATCACACTTCTTCCAATTCTGTCCCCGCTTTTCTGCTGTTTCCACGACAACAGTGGCAGAGAATGTTCCCCAGCAGGGCTCAGCCAATCGCGTTGGCTGTTGTTTGGGTGGCTTTATTATCGGGGTCAGTGGAGCTAGCAGTCAGCGTCTGTGCATATATGACGTCTCTGTGTTCATGCGTGGCTACGGGCGTCGCGTGTGCAACTCGGCGCGCATGCATCCGTGCGCTGTAACGTGACGTGAGTCAGTGCGGCAGGATCTGCACGTGTTTCAAAGGATGCTGCCGAGAGGACCTCGAGCGCTGCAACTGCGAGATTGTCTGGCCTTTGTAGGGCCAATTAAATAACAAGTCAGGAAAGGCTTCTTGGTGATGTCTTGGCTGAAAAGCAGCTTTTCATTCAATCGGGGGGCCAAGAACTTGTGATCTTTGCCATCAAGCTCCACCGGTGCAAAGTCCAGAACGTCAACAAACGTGGCTCAAAGTTCAGTGGTCTGGGGTCAAATGTGCCACATTATCTCACTGGGTTTTCACGCACAGCCACTGGAAGCACACAAGAACAATCATTTTAACACACAAAGAAAACACTTGATTGATTTTTGAAGCGCTTTATCGACGACAGTTTTCAAACATTTTTTCAGAACCAGGTTGCTCTGATTTATTGACTTTTTTCTGCTGGTTTAAATGTGAAATCTCTTGGGTTTTACAGCAGAATCAGTCACTTTTCACATTGTTTAAGAAAAAAACTGAAAAAGAAGACTATATGTGCTCATTGAGGCCCTTCTTTCCTCTCATTTCCCGGCTTTACATTCTTAAAAATTCATGGTGAAAATTGCTCGCTATAATCCTCTTTTCTCCTCCATTCATGCTCCCTCCCCCTGTCTTTCCCTCCTCCCCTCCACCGAACTCCTGATTTATGACACTAATAATTCCTGCAATGACTTCATATCTGACTGACGACTTATTTTCAGGCTCTTACATGCGGACCACACATGCACACTCTCTCTGTATGCTGTAACCTTGCTGCAAATCAAGTGAGGGCTAATGTGGGAGGGAGAGCGGCAACGAAGGGAAGGATCAGATTGAGAAATGAAAAGAAAAGAATCCATAAATGGATGAACGGGGCAAATAAAAGAATAATTGCGAGGCTTGCTGTCTGAGGGGAAGGGGGATTTTCTGCCTTAGCCGTTACATATGCAAAAGCTTGCCAAAAGGAAGATTAGCGCACGAGTCTTGTCGAGGTGCACTTTTCTGAAGAGGGCCTTGTGTTTTAAATATTTAAAACCTCATCGTTTTTTGACTCAAAATGGTCATACAGCTCACCGACTAAATTGCAGGAAGATTAGCGACATGACTGACGAGTTGACCAACCCAAGTGCGTGTACAGGGAGCGTATCGATCCCAAAAACAATCATTCGGCCCTCTTAGGTTTCTCTCCATTCGCTGCACAATCAATACCACAGGTTCAGAGAACACACCACTTCCGACTGGCCGGTGAGGTCATGGAGTGAGGAGCGTCCCAGCAGGGCCATTGTTTTTTTGTGAATGGCATAAATAATCCAAGTCGTAACTCGCCCTCATTCACATGTTCAGGCTGAAAGGTAGTGTTATTGACACAAGATGTGGCAGTTGGAGAGAGTTTGTATGTAAACACGACTGTGGATTTGTGTGCGTGAGAGGGGTTCAGCGTGAGAGTTGTGTACTTGGGGTTGATTGTGTGAAAAGCCTTTGTGAGAAACAAAACTCTCTCAGGACGGCCGTATTTTTACCACAGCGGTGATCTCACCCGGTTGGAGCTCAGGCTGATGTGTTTTGCCTTTTTCAGCGTTCTGATTGTGTGTGTGTGCGTGTGCGTGTGCTTGTGTGTGGAGTAGAACATCTCTTGGTTGGAGCCAGCTGCCTCCCCAGTGGGTCTAAAGTTTGCGTGTTTCCCACCAATCTGCGAGCACACGGCCAGACTGAAGACAACACTGAACACTGCCTGCTCGTGTGCAGCTAGGTGGTATGTTAGCCGATGCCAGCTGCGGAGCTGCGTCATGCGTCACCGCCGTTCTGATGTGGGCCTGCCAGGGTGAAACGTTTTGCCGCTGGCTTCTGAACCTCATGTTCTAGTTTTAGCAGGAGATGCTGCAGAGGTCGAGCAGAAACAGAATAATCACAAAGGGGAAGAGAAGAAAATGTGCAGAATGCTCTCATAATCCGGAGATGAGAAGAGAGTTGGATAATAGTTTCAAGAGGGACGGAGGTGGAGATAAAAATAAACAAAGTGTTTTATTCATAGCACACTCATTTTGTCAAAGCCTGACAACTCTGATATTTGGGAATGAAACTATGCAGGGATTAAAAAGAATCACGATGAAAGCGCTTGACAAGTGGGACGGGTCATTGAAGAGGAAATGGAGGTGTGTGTGCACATGCAGATGTGAACTTCCTCTGTCTAATGCGTCGATGTGGAGAGTTTACAGATGTGAAGGACTGCTCCTAATCTTTCCTCGTGCCATCTGCCAGTGTTTTTTGTGGGATTACTAAAGCATCACAGCACTGGCTGGAAGAGAGGAAAGGGATGCAGAAGGAATTGAGATGAGAAATGAAGCCATGTGGCCACATTGTCTCCTTTAGAGGAGACCGAGAGGTCAGCCTGTGTCTGATATCTGAGCTCTGGGTCTGTTTAAAGGGACCAATCGAAGATCAACAAGCAAACTGAGTGTTTGCTGCTTTTCATCTCTTCCTGTATGATTTTTTTTTTAAATGCTGTGAGTGCATCGTCTCTGGGTTTTGGGCGAACTGCATAAGGGGAACTGTAGAAAAGTAGCTACGGGTCACTGTGACACGTGGAGGCGACGTGAATGTGAGAGCGCAGTCATTCAGCTGCTGTGTCCACTTGATCTGACACAGGCAGGTGAGCATGTCGTGTACATCTGACCTCCGACCTGCGCCTGATGCGTGGACGACAAACAGGCTCGGCGAGGTTGAGAGCTGCCTCACATTCCTCGCAACATACCAGCCGAGTCCAACCAGGCCTCGTTGTGCCCTCAACCTGTAGGGTGACAAATTCAATCACTCTTGGCCGTCTCAGTGCGCGCTCTGAGTTCACTTGGAGTTTTCTCTCAGCCGTTGTACATTGTCGTCTTTGATACTCTGAAGCTAATTGAATGTTTCTTGTTCAGGAGAAAAAGTCTTATTGAATTAACTGCTACGACTCCCTTTTTTGATCTCTTACAACTAAAAATCAAACTGTAATTATGCTTTTGTTTTGCATATATTTTACAGTAGTGTCTGCACATCTCGTGTAACTGGGACACAGTTTGGTCTTTTACAGGTGAGTATATGGACTCCCACGCTGTCAGCCCGCCAGCTCAGTGCAAAAGCACACAAGATGAGACATGGTGGTGACAAACTGATGAGAGGCATTAGGAGATGAAAGGTGCCTCGCTCTCGTTTTCTTTCATGCTGACTGTCTCTCACACACACCATAAAAACACACAGGAGCTGTTGTGTGCCCCCGGGCTTAGATGAGATCAGGTTAGGGTGTGACTGCACAGGCAGAGGTACAAAGGTCAATTCAGTTATGTGTCATTCTGCTGTGTTGTTATACAATGGGGCGGCGGCCTCTGTCTGCGGCTGTGTGTGTGAGTGCGTGCATGAGTACGTGCGTGCGTGCAAAACTGTGTGCACGAGTGTGTGTGTATGTGTGCGTGTGTATCACAGAGACGCTGAAGAGGTGAGGTAATCATGGAAGGCCGAGTCTCACAATGCAGCCGTTCAGAGACATTCCAATGAGCTACATAAGGAGGTCTGTTTGTGTCAGTGTGTGTGTGTCAGTGTGTGTGTGTGTGTGTGTGTGTGTGTGTGTGTGTGTGTGGGGGTGTGTG
>JASSRZ010000080.1:16707245-16718369 GCA_032164315.1 Malacoctenus gilli
GGACAGACGAGGACAGACGAGGACACGCCTGGACAGGAAGCTGGCCGCCCTCGGTGCCGGCTGTGTTTCCCGTCTCTTCGTCCAACATTCCGGAGTCTGATCGAAACCAGGTGTCGTCCTTCACTCGTGTGTCCGGTTCCAGCGTCCGCGGCGTTTTCAGCGCGTTGCGGTTCTGCTCTGAGACGCTCGCAGGAAGTACTGAGAACCAAAGAATTCGGCCCTCCGGAAGTTTGTCCATCAGGAGACGCGAGGTCAACGGTTCTTTGGCCAAAATCACGAGTAGGAACTTCAGGGTTCGACTGCAGGAAATAGGTGGTCAGAACCACCTGGAGATCCCAGCAGAGTCCACCAAGGAACCCTAAAAGGTTCCAACATCACTGCCTGGCTGGTTGCTTATTCACTGGGATGGCGAGTTAGTCGCTGGTGGGACTCAAGTTGGTTGTTGGGGGTCGTTTACGGCGAAGTGACGGGTTGGTTCCGCTTGGTTTGTTCGGGGAACCGAGTCAGTGAGTTAGTTGGGTTCTCGTCACTTGGCAGGGAGTTAGTTGGTGACGTACTTGAAGACGTCCTCTGGCGTCCTGGTCGGTTGACTTCCAGTTGACGGATCGGTCGGTTCCTGTCTCCGCAGGTGTCCCCGCCAGGATGAGCGCTCTCTGCTGAACATCACCTCAGGATGACATCACCAGGCCCCGCCCCGTCCCAGCCCTCGCGGGGTCGCAGCGACGGCGGCGGCGGCGGCGGCCCTCTGTGGCTCCGCCTCCTGCTGCCGCCGCTGTGGCTGTGGACGGCCGGGCGGCCGGTGCCGGCGCGCGCCTCGCACCAGCACTTCCACCCGCACTCCATCAAGATCCCCGGCGACATCACCCTGGGGGGGCTGTTCCCGGTGCACGCCCGCGGCCCCCACGGCCTGGCGTGCGGCGAGCTGAAGAAGGAGAAGGGCATCCACCGCATGGAGGCCATGCTGTACGCGCTGGACCAGGTGAACAGCGACGCGGCGCTGCTGCCCAACATCACGCTGGGCGCCCGCATCCTGGACACCTGCTCCAGGGACACCTACGCCCTGGAGCAGTCGCTCACCTTCGTCCAGGCGCTCATCCAGAAGGACACGTCCGACATCCGCTGCTCCAACGGCGAGCCGCCCGTCATCCGCAAGCCCGAGCGCGTGGTGGGCGTGATCGGGGCCTCCGCCAGCTCCGTGTCCATCATGGTGGCCAACATCCTGCGTCTGTTCGAGGTAGCCGCACACACCTGGTCAGCGCACACCCAGAGCGCGCTAGGGCGCAGTAGAGCGCAGTAGAGCGAAGACGGTCCATGTCAGGCGGGGGGACGCACAGTCTGCTCGCTGGATTATTGTTTTAAAACAGACACTTTGTGTCTGGATGGCTGAACGACTCTAATGAAAGCTTTTAATGACTGTTACCAAACGCGCGTGTGTGTGTGTGTGTGTATACGTGTGTGTGTGAGAGAGAGAGAGACAGAGAGAGAGAGGGAGCATACATGCGTGAATAAAGTGCCGACAACAGACTTTGACGTCAACAGACAGTAGAAACCGTTCGGAGCGAAGGTGACGAACGGAGGCAGGTGAGCTCGGAAAGACCCGGAACCGCCGGACGGGTTCCAGGTGAAACGGAGGAAGATCCTCCGACGCTGACGCGAGACGCCAAACGTGAGGCGAGGCGGGTCTCGTCGTCCGTCCGGTGGTCAATAAAGTTCAAAGGTTTGGATCGTTTCGGTCCACTGAAGGATCTCTGGTGATGAAGGTTGTCATAACGAGGCTGCTCCTGTTAATGGGAGCCTTCATTAATCTGCACACACACACACACACACACACACACACACACACACACACACACACACACACACACACACACACACACAGCAATGTCACCACTTGTTCACAGGCACATTTGCTTGTGTTTACGTACCCCGGACCCAAAAGGTGTCCACCCTGTCCCTAACCCCTGCAGCAATGTCCGCTGTCTTCACCTCTGCACCTTCCACATACACGCACATGCATGCATGCACACACGCGCACACACACAGGGACACACACACACACACGGATGGATGCTAAACTCATCCACACACTAACTCACAGTCTTCATCACCCTAACCTGCCCTATCCAGGGAATGACGTCTCTCTTTCCTGTGATATCTTGACAGATGAGCCGTGGGGTAGGATGACACTCCTGTCGCTGCCTGTCTCGGAGGGGGGTGGGGGGGGGGCGGTGGTGGAGGGAAGGTGAAATATATTTATTGTCAAGTAAATTTATTTGCGAAGAAAAAAACTGTCTGTAAAAGTTCAAAACAATTTGATCAAGCCGTAAATAGGTATAAATGATTTTAAGCATCGGCTGTTAAAAGTGAGAGAGGAGCCCTTTAAAGATTCATAAAAGACATCTCTCCCAGACAACAGAAACTCTGCAGTTTATTGATGTTGAAAATGAGATGCCATTGCAAGTGATAAAACTTTAAGGCTTCACACCTCGATGTTTAGATGGAAGACAAGCAAACACAAAACTGGATGCTGACTAACTCTGGTGTAAATTCAAGCATCATCCTCACTTTCTTTTATAGTCCGATCCAAAGATTAACACCAGCTTTTATTACATCTCAGTGCTCTAATGCATCCAACCTCAACATCACCTCAACAGCCCCCCCTTTTAGGCTTCACCCACACCTTCTCTTTTCTACCAGTTGACCACTATCTCGCACTCATCTCTGCTGCTCTCCGTGTCTGTTTTGGCTGGTCTTTGTGTTTGTAAACGCTGCGTTGCCCCAGCAACAAAACCTGTACCATAAAAGCATGCACCAAACCCAAGTGTCAATCTCAGAGGAGGGGGTGCCCGGAATGACCGTCCCACCTATTTCTGTCGCAGCAAGGCACACATGTGCAGTCAATAAAAGAGGGCCTGACTGTCATTTATAGCATCTTGGCTGTAATCCTCTAATTAACACACCTACTATTCTGGGCCTTGTTACCCTGCTGAGGACTAGAGGAGGAGGAGGAGGAGGAGGAGAGGGGCATAAAGAGAGAGCGAGGGCACCGTGTTTGCTTTTGGGGCTGAAGAGCGCGGCCATCAAACCGTCACCCAGCAGCTACTTTGTTTAGTTGCCGCCGGCTTGAACCCGCCGCAGGTTTGCAGGTGTTAGGAAGTGTTTGAAAGCTGCTTTATGACTTCGAGCCACACAGACGGAGCAGCAGAGGCCGAGGTGTGGATTTAAACCGTGACGGCGGTCGCTGTGTTTGAAGTGCAGTGACCCCGGTTGACCACTGTGGAGTGCCACACCTGCTCTGACCAGCTGTAAACGGAGAACAATGCGTGTTTGTGAGCGCGTCTGTGTGCGTGCGTGAGTGCGTGTTCATGATTTGATAGCCTCCCTAAACCAATGTCTGCATTTTTCACAAAGCTCATCATGAGGCGAGGTGACCCGTTTCCTCCCGCTCCCTGTCCCGCTGTTGAACAGAGGGTGACGTAACGCTGTTCTCACCCGTGTGTGATCACTCAGGGGTCGACAGTGATGAGATGAGGTCAGTCAGCATGCAGCTGGCCCCCTAACTAGACATCTTGTATAAGCTTATTTGCTTTTTTTTGAGTCGGGCAGTGACTTAATGCAGTCGAAGTGCATCTGGCCTGGTTTGAATGTAATCACTGTACCGTGAAGTCCCATCCTTAAACTGAAAAGACCGCCTCACAGCACATTTGACTGTCCTACTCGCAGGAGGTGCGACGATTAAGTGTTTTCTTATGAAAAACAAACTTTACCATCCACAATGTTTTCTTTGTTACCAGTATAACCAGTATTATCTGCCTAAAAACACAACAATTAAAACACAAATAGATCCCAACTGGCTTCTGGTGATCGCCGTTGTCCTCATATCAGGACCTGCGTTCACTTCATGGACTCGCTGCTTGTTCAGCCTTTTGTAAATACATTGTATGTCAAAGCCCCCCCCCCTGAATCCACGCCCCTCAAAATTTGCTGTGTCATTAAATACAGCCTGTTTTGATCAGACATCATTGATAAACACATATAACGATATGATAATGTAAGAAGACGTAAGTGTGCGAGATTAAAAACATTGAATAAATATTTATGGGAAAGTTTGATGAGGTTGATTTTGTTGATTTAGTGGCATTTTCATTTGAGAATAAATGTCAGTATTTCCTTTTATAAATTAGTGATGAATAAATCTCCAAAAATAAAATATGTTTTGCGAACATAGAGAATGTTATTTTGCAATTGAGTGTAATTTGTTTTTACTTGAATTTTTTTATTTTGTAAAAATGATAGTGAAAAATCAGGGCGATTAAAAAAAAAGAAGAAGACACCTTGAATAACTCACACAAATGAAAGAGACAAACCAGCGAGTGTACAAAACTAAGAATGAGTGTGCCCAATGATTTCTTGGATATTTCTGACTTTCCAAACGTCTTCAGTCCGAAAATAATTAGTCCCCGTTCAGTCTCTTCCAGTACTTTTGTCCTGTACTGCTTCATTCCCATAGGCGGACTTGTGGCCTACATGTTTGTCATTCCATAGTAAAGTACCAGGAGTCTGTGGCCTGTCAAACGGATGATGGCCGCCGACCGCAGGCTGGTTTGGTCTTCTCATCACCTCCGAGTCCTCCCTTCCCCTTTTGTCTGCTTTCGTTTCATTCCCCCCCTCACTTCTGCTCCACTTCATATACTTTCTGTCGTTCTTCCTCCTCTCCTCTCCTCTCCCCTCCTCGCCTGCTGCTCGCTCTTACATCCCCAGAGATGAGAACACAGTGTCCAAACACAGGCGCGTTAGACATGAAGCAGCCCAGGAAACGTGGTGAAGTCACACACATTCACTCACCTTCAGAGACAAATCAGCTGTCAGCACACTGGCACCCTGCGAACGCCCCCCCCCTACAGTAAGTGCAATGTGCTTAGAAGTTACAGTACATTTAAGGCAATCAACTTAACGTCATCGTGAGCTACTTCTCACTGATACTGAATACTGTCAAGCTTTTTGAAAAGTGCAGCACACTCAGTTTAAGCCCTGATTAGAGATAATCACAGTTGTCCTGCACATTTGATTGGAAGCCCTTTATTAATTAGAAGAGCCTGAAATCCCCCCTCCCCCCTCTCCTTTTTTCTTTAATTGCAGCTTTAAGTTTAAAAGCTGAGAAAACACATCGGCACCGTCTTTCGTCATGCACGTCCACACAAGCCTCTTTTTGAAACCCAAGCGTTGCCCTTTCTTCTCTGTAATTAGGCGCACAGACACTAATCAGTCTCGCAGCAGAGCGTCTGTCATTGCGAACGGCCTGACGAGCCTCGTTTTACCCCCGAGTCCTCCACTGATAGAGGCCAGCTCCGCAGCTAGGCCCCTGAGGTGGCCGCATATTTGCTGGGTGAGTAAGGAATGTGGTTACATGCCTTAGACATTAGCTATGACGGAGCGCTGGCTCCAGAAGAGAGGGAGGTAGCAGAGGAGGAGGTGGGGGCGGAGGGGTGGGGGGTGGCAGAGGGAGGGAGGGAGGGAGGGTTGAGTCTGAGCTCACGGCAAGTGAGCTCATTCACCCCCAGAGCTTGAGGAGAGAGTGCAGCTCCGTCATCGTCTTTACAGAGAGAGAGAGAGCGAGAGGGAGAGAGAGAGAGAGAGGGAGGGAGGGAGGGAGGGAGAGGGAGGAGTGTAAGCCAGTGACTGAGCGAATGGGAGACAGGCAGAGTGGAGCAGCACAACAATAGTGGGCTGCTCTTCTGGCTGTGGACTCACAGAGACAGAGAGAGCGCTCAGAGCAACACACAGACGCTCTGTAAACCAGCTGCAGGCTGATTACAGCTGGCGTTTACATACAGGCGTTACAGACTACTCACTTTTGTTTTTGCTCCGGCTCCGTCTGTGGCCACCATTCTTCTCCGAACCGCAGAATTACCAAATATTGACGCAGGAGCATTTTAGGAATTTTTGTGGTCGTTGCTTTGGATTTTGGCCATTTGTTGACTTGAGGAACGTGTCCACAGACATTTCGGACTAGTTTTTGTTCTCACTGTGTCCATTCTCTGCTGGTGAGCCGCCTGGACATTGGGACAGCCAACTCGATCAGACTGGAGTTTGGAGGACTTTGTGGATTTTATTTTTTTTACCCTCAGACTTGAGGGCTGACCCCAGCCCCCCCTCCTCCACCCCCCTCTGAGGAGCACACATCTGTTTGTTTGGTCTGAGTTTGTCATTTCTCTGTAGTCGCTTTTTGTGTGGCGAGGGCAGCGGGGGGGTCGCTCCATCCCTGATTGAAGGAGCGTCAGAACATTTCCATCTGAGTGTGTTCGCGTGCGTCGTGCGACAGAGCGTGTTCTGGGGGATGCCTCTGGATGTGGTGATCACCCCAGCGGAGGACTGTTTCTGGCCGGACCTGCAGGACACAGACATGAGGCTGAAGATCAGGGTCCGACGCATGAAGGAGGGGAGAGAGCTCCGAGGTGTGTATTCACCTGGCCATGAAGACATGTGTGAATTAGACATGTGTGTGCGTGCGTGTGTGTGTGTCCAAGTTACTCTGAGTAGAACATCCTCATTTTGGGGAGCAGCATGTGGAGGATGAAGGCCTGAGTGTGTGTACGGCTCATATGCAGCAGATGCATTTGGTTAAGAGTTTGTTTCAGGATATTTAAGCATGTAAACACTTACAGTTGTGTTGCTGGTTGGCATAGCTGTGAAGAAGATGAGAAAGAGGGGGAGAAAGCCCTGCGCGAAGAGTGTGTGTGCTGCACATAAGTACAAAGGCACAGAGGACTCTCAGGTATTGATGTATTCCGGTCCCGGCTTGCAGCAAATACAAGATAGATGTGAAATGAATTTTAAGGGTCTGTGCAGGATCCATAACGGATCTGCTGCCGCAAAGATCACATGTAGGCGGACCAGCGTTTGCTGCCGATTGTCTCCCCACCTTTTTGTTTACGCAGTTAATTTGTTTAGAGAGGCAGAATAGGAAGAAGAGGGATTAAGAGGGTGACATCATGAAGACGACGAGCGATGAAGAGGAAAGCAAGGAGAGAAAAAGGGCTCAGGGGGGAAAGAATGAGCGCCGTGACCCGCGGTATGACATAGTGCTCATGCTCTCTCAGCCTGTGGTCATTGAGATGTAAAAACTATTACAAAGGCTCTTTCTCTTTCTCTTTCTTCTCCTCTGCTCTTGGCTTCTCTCTCTCTCGCTCCTGCTTGCCCCCTCTCTGCAGAGTGGTGTCTTGTGGAGATTATGTTATCAATATGTGTGCAGTGTGCACTGCAGGTGTTTAACATAACACCTTTTCACAGAGCGATGAGGCAATGCAGAGCAATGGGGCTCTGGAAGAGAAAAAAAAAAGGAGTTCTTTTGTATAACACGTCACACGAGCTCGACAGAAACTCTATGAGCGATCCAAAAATGTATTTTCTGCCCTTCCAGATGGATTATTCGCATCCTCAACATATTAAAAGCAGTAAAGTTTGTTTACATCATGCATATGGCAGCTCTGGTTGGAAGCAGTCTGCACAGCAACTCGCTACACCTGCCCCCCTTCACACTGTTACTGCACATGTGCACTTTATCTCGACACAGTCGGGACACAGTCAGGTGTCTGCGTGTGGAGGTGTAAAATTAACTGGCTCGGAGGAACCGTGCAAAGAAAAAAAAGTCACACGTTCGCCATCAGCAAATGAAAATGAAGTGTGGGTCACAGGTACTGAGGCACAGTAGCACCTCTCTGTGGAAACAGACTTGTGTGCAGACTGAATCAAAAATGAGAGGGTTTATTGTCCTATATTGCAATATCGCAGCGCCGCTGAAACGGCAGTGGATCAAAGTGGCACGTCTCCGCTATCTGCACAGTGAGATACGGGACAATAAACAGTTTAACCATCAGCCGAGATGGCATGTTAATCATACAGTCATTCCCAGCTGTCATAAAGCTGACGCCCTGCATGAAAAGCAATGACCTCATCCAACGAGCTCACCCATGTTGTGTCAATCTACACATTTCTGACAGATGCGGCCCTGCTCTTCCCGCTGAAACGCACACACGCACACATACACGCACGCACACACACACACTCTCTTGTTGCTTCTTCAGGCTCCAGCGCAGCCTTTGTAGGGCTGAGTGGGACATGTGTGCAATGATGTCATGTTGGGGTGGTTGGTGGTGGTGGGGGAGTCACATTGAGATGCTAATGTCCCTTCATAGTGGAGGAGACAGCTGGAGGGGCACAGAGGATGGCGTCATGTCTCCCCTGATATGAACCACAGAAGAGCGCGGTGGAGGGGTGCAGGGCGGTCATTCAGGCAGATCAATGCCCCCAGGCTGTGTGTATGTGTGTGTGTGTGTGTGTGTGTGTGTGTGTGTGTGTGTCCTCTCTCCATTAACAGACGAGTTAAAGAGGGCAACTGAAAGCAACGCACACACTGAGGCGAGAGGAAGGGGGAGAGCCTGTATTGACAAGGCAGTCAATTGTACCAACAGCAGTGATGTAACAGCAGAGCTTCCATTAACCATAACGGCCAGGCAGGTGTTTAGCGCCTCTATCCGGTCAATATGTCCGCCACCCGCTCGCCGCGTAGCCCCCCGCAGCTCGACTCTGCCTCCGAACATCCCCCGTCTGAACACGCACTTGTTTCCATTTCTGAGAGGGGGGGGGAAGTCCTGCAACTTCAAGCTGAGATGTGGATTTTGGGTCAGATGTAGGAAACGAGCAGAGCGAGCAGAGGAGGCCTGCGTGCTTGGCTCCGACAGGGCAAGAGGGGGAAAATAAGCAGTTGCATAAATGATGAAGTGGGCAGAGAAAAACGGAAAAAGGAAGTCACCGCTGGCCCGCGTTGCCGATGGCGACACAGTGCCCTCTTTCCCGGTTGTGTGTGTTTTCCTTCAGAACATTTTTTTTTTTATTTTAAAGAGTGTGTGTTAGTCACATCCTGTCCAAGGACATTTTCATGACTTCACATCCCAATTTCTCACAAAAGACCTTTTTTGTTTTCCCTATTTTTGGTGTTGGCTTCATTGTTTGTTTTTCAGGCCAGAAGTTACAAGAAGTCATCGTTTTTTTCTCCTGTTTTAGTCATGGAAGAGTTACGTTTTTTGAAAATGTTTGAGAGGAGTATAAAAATGTTTCTCAACCACAGATAAATCTTGGTTAGAGGCAGTCAAAAGTGAGCATTTTATTCTTGTGAGGCACAAAAGAGACTTGTCAACCAAAAAGTATAAAAATAGATGTTGAACAATTTTTGTGTCAGTCAGCTTAATCATCGTTGCTCTGCTTCCTTCAGTTGGGCTTATCTTTTGAGCCGCGGCGTGCTAGTTTGCGCCGATTATCTCGCTGCACCGAAGGTGACCTCATCACTCCCATTTCACTTTTCTGAAGTCATCTTCGTGGACAGCTGGGCTGGTGTGTGTCACAGGGTATTTTCAGTGACTTCAGCGTGAGTGTATGGCGAGTTCATGTGTGCGTCTCTTGTCCTCGGACGAGGACGGACGGATGTGTCACCGTTTACCTCATGAAAGTGTGAGGCCATGTCTCTTTTTTTGGGTCCGTTTGAGATCGTGCGTGTGCGTGCGCGCGCGCGTGAGCGTGCGTGTCATCTCTTCCTGACGGCAAGCATTCAGGACACATCCAGCCAACTGTCATCAACATCACTGCCCCTCCTGGTCACCGTGGCGACCTTAAGTAGAGTCAGGTCAGGTGACAGACGAGGTGACAATAACACGCTATCTCCGCTGTGACTAACGTCCATTAGCGCCCGACCGCGTAAAGCTTTGACTGCGAGGGAGGTGTTTGTAATTGCGTTGACGTAATGTCACTGTAATGTAATAGCTTCGGCAAAAAAGCGGGCAGGCACACTCAGTCCTGCTCTCTTATCTGGAAGTCCGGTCTGACTTCATGCCAGTAACCCCTCACTCACTCGCTGGCACACTGGTGGCCCCGTCTTCCTGCCCCTTATTGTTTATTTAACTCAAGATGAGGTCAGACGCAGCCATCATGGCTGCGCGGCGCTTCAGCGCTGCCACACATGAGATCAAAGAATGAATATTTTTAGGAGTGTGTTTTCATTCATGCACACACAAACACACTTTCTCCCCCATGTTACACAAACACACCCTGTCTCCACTGTGGAACGTCCTGTCTTCTGTCCTTCTAACAACTCTCTAACAATGTCCTCACATAGAAAGGGAAATGGTTGCTGTGTGACTTGAGGCCTTTCCTGTTGATTTAACTGTCTCCAGGAACTTCCTCACACAGATACAGTATATACTATATGTAATGTGTGTGTGTGTGTGTGTTTGTCTGCGTGTGTATTCTCCCCCAGCAGCAGCAGCCTGGGAACAGAGAAACCAGGAAGAAACCCTTCAAAGAACCCTTCCTCCCTCTGTTTTATCAATCAGTGATGCTGTTGCTCTACCTATAGGATCACTGCAGAAAGGGGGGCTGGAAACTGTACAGTGCCTGCTCAGTCTTGTGCCAAGTGTGAACTGCAGATGTCTGTTCAGTCTCCTCCATAAAAAAAAGGCCCAACAAGGTTGAGATGACGGAGTCTCTCCCTTCGACCTCTCCTTCTTTGCATTAATCGCTCCCTCCTCTGTCGTGCAAGTTATCTGATCGCTCTTTCTGCATTCATCCCTCTCCACCCCCCATGTGGAGCACTGATGTCATCGCTCCGCCGGTTGCCATTAATAGCTGGAAACAGACAGGCCTTCTTCGCCTTTGCTCTTAAAGGGGCAGTGCACCCAGAATAGCACTGGGTCATGAGGATGCACCCAGCCAACTCACTCCTCAGGAGCCGCGCAGTTGGGAAATCGCGGCGGCGACCGACGTCGCTCGCCGTCGAGCGTTTGCACATTTTTCTGCAGCTCCATTATTTATCCAAGATCCCATATCTGCTGAGTGCACAGCACATGCAGATAATGTGTGCTTTGTGCGTGTGTGTTGGCCAGTTGTTGCTACATGAGTAGTGCTGCTGGGTGTGTGTTTCAGCGGAAAGGCCGTGGCCTGCCTGCACTGTGCTGTGTGTGCTACTTTAGAACAGTGATGTCATGTCTCACTCACTCTCACTCTGTGTGTGTGTGTGTGTGTGTGTGTGTGTGTGTGTGTGTGTGTGTGTGTGTGTGTGTGTGTGTGTGTGTG
>JASSRZ010000080.1:16736718-16758721 GCA_032164315.1 Malacoctenus gilli
GAGTCCTTTACTGAACATCATCTCCTTTCAGTTGGTCCTTGTGATTCTTCGCGTATCATTAATCGCCTCTTCGCGAGTCCACGTCGCCCCCGTGTGGTCATCAATGGCACTTACATCAAGTTTGACAGTCCCGCCGGCTCTCTGTCAATCATCTCTATAACTCCGCCTTTCACTGATCTGATTGGTCACCAGCAGGGCGCTGGAGTGTCAACGAGCCAATCATGTGTGTCTGCCTCCTGTTAACAGGGCTCCTGTTCTGTATGCCCTCTCTGTCGCCTGTGTGATACTGTTATTTATAGATGCGGGAGGATGCATAGGGAAGCATGGCTGAGGAGGAGGAAGAGGAGGAGGAGGAGGAGGAGGAGGAGAACTCAAACAGGGGAGGCTGAAACCGAGGAGAAGAAGGAGCGTCTTGCTCTAATGATCTCTGAGACGAACAGGCAGGAGGGGGGAGGCCAGTCATTTTTGCAGGACAAAGTACATATTGATCCCTTCTTTTCAAACAGCATCTGTCTGATAGATGCTTTGCTTGCAGAGAGAGTTGATAGTGAGCGAGGAGAAGGGATGGAAATAGAGAATGAGCTATTAAAAGCTACATAAAATAAAGCAGCAGGGCTACAGTGGAAAGGCCAGAGCCTGTCTGATGAATTAGAACCATTTAGGATCATTTTTCTGACCCTGAAACAGAACAACCACATTTAATTGGAATATTCCCAGTAAGAAAAGCTCGTAACTGCCCAATAAATCACTTGAGTCATTTCAGGATGCAGACATAGGCTACTGAAAACTATCCCACAGTCACATGTTTACAAAATTGCAGGATTTTCTGTTTGATTTGTAGACTTCAGCCCCCCCGAGTACCGAATAAAATGACCTTGTCCCCTCCGTCACTCATTTGTAAGATTGGTGAATCATAAAAATCCTCTCCTATGACACATATCTGTCAAAAATGAGAACAAGTAACAAACAAAATGTCTTTCTCAAAGCTGAAAAAGGTCTTGTATTCAAAATGATTTTTGATGACTGAAATTAGAAAGAACAAAACAGACAATATCAGCAAGTACTTTCGAGAAGCTAAAACAAGAAGTATTTCGCAGTTTCGACTTATAAACATTTACTGTTTGCACATGCACTCTCTTCACACGACAAAAGACTGCCTCCTTCACACTCTGCATGACCTGTCGGTCGGAGCCCCAGCTGGCCATCAGCTACCCTAAAATAACTGCTTTCAATTTGGGGGTTACTGAGAGGTTAGCGAGCAGTGATGGCTGTAAATTGGACAGAGAGGAAAAAATATGGTTTAATGAAGCCCCCGTGGTGAAAAAGAGCTTTTAGACAACTGAGTGCAAAATCAGTGTTGATTAATGTCATTTTACTTTGTTTCTCCTCGTGTTGCTTTGAAAGTAACTTGAACAGATGATAATAAACACAAGCTGCTATTTTTTTTTCGGACAAAGTGTCAATTCTTTATTTCAGGGTTTAAAGAAACCTTGACGGTGACACACTGAGTACGAATCAATGAAACAAAACATCTTCTGAAAGCAGACAGATAGAAGTGTCATCGGGCATAAAACAGTTTCTTCTGTGAGGGGACAGTCTGTTTCTGTCCACAGTGCAGTGCTGCTGGCTGTATGTCACAATTTGGCTGGTAATAAGCTGCCCAGCCTACTTAGGTTCACTGCAGCGGGTCAACGCACCTGAGTGAGTTTCTGTTTAGATATATGGACTCCTGCTTCATTCCTTATGATTTAGATTATTGCCTTTTACAGTGCGTGTCAAATGAAACAAAAACAACATGGCTAAGCAAAACTAAACCCTTTACAGACCAGGTACTCAATGATACTCCAACACTCCCTAAAGTTGACCAGATTCGACATGTTTCAGCTGACTGCAGACAAGCTTTGGGACACACCTTTCACACGTCACTCCTCGGATTCAACACCTCTGCAAATATCACAGCACGTGATTCAAGACCAAACAGACTCAGCTTCTGATCAACTGAACTTCCGTTTTCCATTGAGTTCTCGGTGACACAGCAATTCAGGGAGTCTTTACATAAAACTCACTGGCAAAAGTTGGGTTTGAGAGAAACATGTTGTTTTTCCTCGGCTGCAAGCTTGAAATGGGAACACCAAAAAAATTATGTCAAGCTTTGTGGGGATGCTTTATTATCATGTGTTTCAAACAGATTAATCCAAATGTACGTGGGAGCTCATCCAGAAAACAACAGAAAAAACAAAAAAAGAGTTCTATAAAAAAATAACGAGGAGTTAAAGACGCAGATGACAAATTGTAGTGCTTTTTCCACGACGTTTGTGGAGGAAAATAATTTTGTTTCCTTTTATAGTTTAAAGTTATTTCTCAATTCTTACTTTGCTTTGAAAACAAGCTGATTTTGCAGGTTTCTGCCTCTGTGACCTGTCAACTACATATCCCACTGCATCCGTGGTCGCACACGCGTTTTACGCACAGCAGAGACGGAGTGGGTCGGGTCTGTGTTTACTTCCGGACTCCGATTTAGACTTCGCTCAGAAAGCAGCAGCTCCAGTGGAGACTCAGGCTGGCAGCTAGCACGGCAGCCATACAAGGCTTCATGACAGAGGTTACCGGGTTTGACCAGCAGCGGCATCCCGATACTCGAGCCCCCACACGGCGCCACTGCACGCTGGACACCGCGACTCCGGGCGGCACCGCACCGCTGCCGCTCCGCTCTGCCTTCTGCTCAAAGTCACTCAATGCTGCGCTCCCGCTACCAGCTAACACACTGATCTGACTGCCCACTTCATGATCCGAGGCTAGGCTGTTGGGGGATCAAAACAAGGACAATCGCTCAAAGTTTACGCGGCGTTTGCGTTTCGCCGGCCGGGATCCAGCAGCCGGGAGGGACGCGGGCCCCGGGGGAAGAGCGACAGGACTCGGGAGCCAGGCGGCCACGGTTGCGAGGGTGGTGGCTGGACAAGCGAGGGGTTTGCCTCCAGCTCCTGGTGGATTTATCCCCTGCCAGCTAACGTTAGCTCCGCTAGCTCCAAACAAGCACCATGGATTGGTTGATGGGGTGAGTACAAGACGGCTAACTTGCCTTAGCTCTCCTGTGACAGGTCAACTGCGCAGTCTTTCCGCCGCTGGCTGCAAACCCACCCCTGGGGGGACTTGACACCCCCGGAGCCAGCTTCAAACAGGTGCACAGTGGCGTGGGGAGCTGTTCGCTCTGCACTTCGGGGCATGAATGTGGTTGCGAGCGGGGTAGCATGTTGCTTAGCTTAGCTTCGCTTTGCGAGGCTAGCTCGGTAGCAAAGCTGGCAGCCGTTTCATCCTGCAGCGGGTGACCAGCCTCATGATCAGCCGGGGCCACGCGCTGTTTTTCGGCTTCCCCGTGGCCCACGGATACCTGGCCAGCGGTGGCACACCCGCTGGAGGTGATATCGCTGTGTGCAGGACCAGGCAGTGAATTTAGTAAGGGATGATTAACGCGGTAATGGGCTAACGTTAGCAGACTGTCAGTCAATGCTAACGCGGCTGGGACCGGTTTTAGTTTATTTCCAGTGCAAGGTGCGCTGGCCCGGGTCCACCGAAACTACTGTTCACTGACCCAACGTGCAGCCTTTGACTCACAGCAGAGGGTCATTTACCAGTGAACACACAATTTATGAACCCGAATGTCACACTTTTGTAGACTAAGTAAACATTTTGTAGACTAATGGCAGCCTGCTCTAAAGGAGCAGGTTACTTGTCACCTGGGTTGCCAGGTCCGGCTGACAGTTTGTAGCCCAATTACAGCATTAAACCAGCCCAATTCACAACATCTGGAGGAAACTTTTGTTAGATCCGTTAGTTCATGTATAATCGAGGATACTTTGCAGTACAAACCCTTTAATGACAGAACAGCTGAAAGACTCGCTCACTTTTTTTGACGTTGATCTTCAGTAAACCGTCACTGACGAGAAAAACCAACATCAATTTAGTTTTTTCCCCCCCTGAAATAGATACCACACAGATTAGCCAAAGTGTGTCTTTTTTTTTTCTTGAACAAAGTTCAGACGCAGCAGTAAGGACCATTAAAAACACGTGTCTAATGTATCCAGTGAGTTCTGGTGTTGCGTCAAAACTTCTCTAGCTCAGTTATTGAGCTCAAATAACACCCATCATAATCCCATAGACCCCCTGGGAATTGAGTTAAACTGAGTAAGCTCTGTGTGAACGGAGGCCCACAGTCTCCGACTTTAAATATGATAAATAGGCTCACTGTAGTCTGTGCCTTAATGTAGCCGGTGGCACCTGACACAAGTTGATGATGCAGCAGTTATGGGTCTTTATTTTTAGCGTGGTGGGCCGTCCTGGTCATGAGTTTGAGTGAGAGGCTTGTGATCACTGCAAGATACACTTGTCTCAGTGCGACACCTGCTTAAGAGCCAAAGTTCACCGATCATTGTGTTCAGGATTGCCCGATGACATCAGTGCAAGACGTTACATGACTTCATTAAGGACAAAAGTTCAGTTCACATCAGCAGGTGTGACCATGAATTTACTAACACATTTGCAATGCAAACTGGTGGGATTGTCTGATCACTGGCTGGACATATTTGCCTCTAAGCAAAGGAGGGAGTCCACAATGACAGAGTTCAAGGTGTGTTTGCAGTTTCAAGGTGAACCTTAATTTTCCACGCAAGACATTTAAAGAACTTGTAAATCTCAATCACTCACAATCTTCTGAAACAGTCAAGTTTGTTTTGCCTTCTCGGTGACTGGTTATCTTTATTTTGAAGCAGAACAGGGTCGACGGAGGGTGGAGACCAGTTCTTAGGGGTGTTTCTCCACATGGTGAAAGTTTTCTTAGGAGATAATGAAACTGCTTTTTGTTACTTGTCCCCAGGAAGCAGTGTGTGGCTGGTTCGAGTGTTACTTTGCAGAGTACGTGGGGGGGAAAATTACCTAAATGAAATTTGAGAGATAATTATGCTGTGGGCCAAGAGGGTTTTTGCTGGGAGCTCCACCTTCGCATTGCTTTCTTAAGCTGCTTATTTCCAAACGTATAAGTCATAAAAACATCTCTCGCTCAGCACATATCCGTGTCAGTCTTACTCATTTATGCCCACACATGCTTTCATCATTTTTCCACCAGAGCACCTTTTTTTTTCTCAGGTTTCACACTCTTGCTAAATAACACATTTGAATGCCCCCGACCAGCGTTAGCATGTGTTTGATTTGGAACAGTTTTTCTGTGCATGCCTCGTCTGACATGAACTGAGAGGACTGAGCGGATTTAGTCATCGTGTTCATTCTGGTTTCATACATTTTCCCTGGCTGCACCAACTGACTGGTCATGCAGTGGCTCATCTCAGGTTACATCACTTCTATTGAAATATGATTTATTAGGTCTTAACCTCTTACCTTTCACCCCCACGAAGTCACTGACAATAAATGATGGGTTTTGTCCCAACAAGTGATGCCATCGCAAGTGAACCGTTGTATTTGGTCAGCTCGCCTGGAATTTAAGAGCAGTACATGATTACAGCCTGCCAAGAGACAAGATGAGGAAGGTGAGAGAGAAGGCCTTGAGCAAAGCTGAATAACCGGCTTAATTTGAAATTTCCATCTTTGGAGTGCCATTGCATTATTTTCAACACCCTCAAACAAACCAATCTCCTGAATACTCTTGAATAAAAAAAATGACTCATACTTGTCTCTGACAAGCCGAGTCAGGTGCTCAGAACATGCGACTACAGTCAGGTGTGTCTGAAAGCGCTGCAGAAAAACATTCCCACTGTCGGTATGCGCCTGCAGAGACTGGCCGATCCGGCATGTTGGAGGAGCACTCTGTGTTATGGCGCATGTTTGCGGCAAAGGTGTGTATGTGAGCTGAATGCAAGTGGTAATGCGTCCAGCCAGCGTGCATCACCAACAGAGTGGAGTCCATGAATGAGTTAACCAAGCGTGTAATCACTCTGAATACAGACCCGGGGTGAAGGACGCCTCAGCCAAGACCGGTGGAAGTAGGACGTGAGGAGAGGGTGAGCTCCAGGACGATGGAAGGCGAAGATGAAGAGAGGTGTAGTGTTGAGGGTAGCTCGTCTGGAAAGAAATGAGTCGATGAAGATACAGATGAAGACAATGCTGGGGCACCCTCAGGGATGCATGAATACATGTGGGGGTTTTTCTGGCTGATGGGGAAAGGAAGGATCAAGGAAGAGGATGTGAATGCTTGTGATGGAACGGCGGGTTGGTGGAGAAAATGGAGAGAATTAGCAGGTGGGGGGGAGGGGTGGTCCACTGTATAGGAAGGATGGAGCTCCACAGGGGATTTAGTGGAGGTCTGGAACAGATGACAAGCTCATGATAGCCTGCGAACGGAGAATAGATCGACTGAGCAAAGGGTATCAAGAGACTGAAGTGTCTCATGGTGGGCGACAATATCACAGGAACAGAGTTTATTTTAATCTGTGATTTCAGCAGGAAGCTACGAATAGCGCCTCATATTTGTGTGTGTGTGTGTGTGTGTGGCGACATGGTAATGTATCACCTTTGTAAACTTGTGTGTGCTGTGTTATTTTGGCCAGAGTGCATTATTTCAGAGCTGAATTACCTCATCCGCCCGGATTCCCAGTCAGACAGGACGTTGAGTCACCGCGGGAGATGTGCGACGCCTAAATGTGTCTTTCCCTGCTGGGTGAAATGGGCAGGCTTTGACAGATGTTTAATCCCTTTGCTTTTGAGTGATGGCTTGGTAATGCTGAGCGAAGAGCGAGAGAATGGAAACTACAGCAGCTAAGTGGAGCTCCGCTTTCGGCTGCCTGACCTGAACAGGAGTCGGATTTAATGTACACTTAGCTTGCTCTGCATCACCTGTGAGTTAATGGCGTACAGGCAGCGCATTATTATTATTTGGCACTAATGCGAGTAATAATAAGAAAGATTCCAGGAAGAAAGCGCCTCCTTGTTGTATCCTGTTACATGATGGAGAGCAAGTTTCAGAGTTGGTCTTTTGTTTCAGCCAGATTCACACTCTGAAAAAGAGAGTTTCTCTTTGTAAAGATTTTCCTCTGCAAAATAAAATTTCTATCGTTCTGTGAGAGTTGTTACTTTCATGGAGTTTTCCACTGCTTATATAAGACAAAAGGTGTAGTTTTCCTCTTTTCAGACAATTATACTTTTGAACGCCTGCTGCTTAAAATGATGAACTTTTTGGGGGGAAATAAACTTGTGTTCAGTAATGAAGTCAGATGTGAATGTGAGAACGATACAGTTTATTCTGGAAAGTGTATCTTGGTGCTTTCAGTCTTCAAGAGTGTTTCTTTCTAAAAAAGATACAGACCGAGAGTGAAGACGCTGTCAGGTGATGGCAGAGGCAAAAGGGGAATTCACATGTGCTGCTTATAATTTGAACTTCCTCTACAGTGGGAAGCGTCTGTCTATTTGTAACGTTCAGTCTCAGCACAGCGGCTCACATCCAAAATAGACGTGTCTTTTGGTGTCCCTGTGGGTTTTCTTTTTTTTTTACTCGTGCAGTTTTTGTCACATCGCTTGTCGCCGTCTATTCTTGTGACCATTTTACCACCCACCTTCTTTCCCATGATATCCGCAGTTTGACATCCAACGTGTGGATGTGAACATGATCTTGTGTATTTATAGATCAGAAACGTAAGGGAAAGAGGACACAAACTGGAGCGATTCTCAGTTGGTGCACGTGCTTCGAAATGAACGTTACATCGGTCGATTACATTGAGTAGTGAAGTGGCGGGCGCACACGCAGAAGCTCGAGTTTCATGATGACTGTGACTTTTTTTGTCTGCTGGTTGATAAACTGCGGTAGACTCTTTGGGGGGAAAAAAAAAGACAAAAAAATCATTAAAACATGGAGTCCCCGGGGAGAACTCATTGTTCTTTTAGTCGATAAGTCAGCATGAAATACAGAAAGTAAAAGGTTTAACAAACCAAGTGTCACTTTTGTCTGTTTTTGGCTGTTTGTAGTCAGATTTTTGGCAGTCGTGATCACGTCCAAACCTCAAAACTTGATCTTTACATTTTGATGCAACGTCTGAGTACGATGTGACGTCCTCTTGCTTTTTTTTTTTCATTCTGCCTGTCTGACGAGTTTGTCTTTCTCATCTTTCCATCTGTTTTGTCGGAATATGCGTCTACATGTTCCTGATGAGGGTTCACTAAACTGCAACGCTGTCCTCAGCCAACCCCCAGTGTGCACAAGAGCGCGCGCGCTCACCGACACATGAAAACACATCCACAGGTCTCAGCCCAGGTGGCTGCTTCCGCTGCGAGCGCCGCAGATGCAGTGCTGATAATAGGCTGTGACAGATGCGCAGACATCATCTTGCAGCAGTCACCTGCTCGAGAATAGAAACGCTGTCGCCACGGCGGCTCCGTCGTCTCGTCTGGAGTCAGACTTTGCTGTCGAGCTTCTCGGGCATCTGAAGTGTTTCTTTGGGACGCTGTTGTGTGTTGTGTTGTTATGTACGATCTGGAAGCTTTTCACAAGAAGGTCCAACTCTCTGCTTTAAAAGGAGCTTCTCACTGTTACAGAGGCTGAAGCTCCTGTTGGCCCGCTTGTGAATCAGAGTACATAAGAAACCCACCGCTCTCTTAATCTGTTTATTGTCTTTGGCACTAAGGTTGCTTTATGACTCTGTGGCCACCGCCAAGGTCTTTAAGAGCAGAGCAACACGGCCAAATCCACAATTACAGTTTCATAGTGATGTTTTATCAAATTTAATGTGCGTTTGCGGCTGTCAGGACTTTGCCTAGACACACATGGGCCCTCCACTGAGCCCAGTGCTTTGCTGAACCACACCATAACTCACGCCATTTGTTCTGCATAAGTGACATCATTTTAGTGACGACGTTAGATGTACGAGTTTTTCATGAACCGCTTTAAGTTTTCAGTTCCTGCATGAGGTGTTAGAATCTGTTATTCAAGGGTGTGAGACGGCGACATGCAGCGTCAGATGGTCTTGCTCGGGCTGGACGAGTGAAAGTAGAGCATAACACCAAACAAATTAGTCAAAACTTTCAGGGTCATTCTGTTTTGAATGATAAAAACTTTACTTTGAATTCTAATTTGTAAAGAGAAATGAAATTGAAGTGGTGAAACGGCGTTTTTGCAACATTCAGTGTGCATTTCGTCCCCAAGTCAACTTTAGAGTGTGACTTTGAATCGAATGCTAATTCGTGAGTTACGTAATAGTTAGCTTTGACCGCTGCGTCCTGTGGATGTATCTGCTCAAGATCGGCGGCTATCTGCTCATCTTGAGGCTGTCAGAAGTGTTTGAAGCTGGTGTGTTTAACATGCTTCGAGGATTCGAACATTTCTTACATCAACATAAAGAAATTCAGACTGCCCCTAACACCTTGAAAAAATTTAATGGAAACTGCAGAAGTCAGTCCTTTGATGTAATTGTCATTGTAAACAAGCAGTTGAAGTTGGTTTTTGAAGTTTTTCTTTTGCATCGAGCAGCGTTAAAAGGTTGACACAACTCCTGTGCTTCCATGCTTAAGTTTGTTTACCTCCGAAAAAGGGCTTTTCATTCACCTCTAACGCAGTCCGTCTTTCTGTGCCTGACTCGGTTTGTCTTTCTCTCCCTTTTAAATTCTCTCCCCCTCTCTTTTCTCTCTCTCTGTCTCCCTCCCTCCCGGGACGGTGATGTGCAGAGACGTTTGCGTGCTTGGCTGCCGGCTGAGCTGGACTGTTGAGTCGGGGTGAGCGAGGCAGCGCTGCACAGGCCCAGGGCAGCCCTCATCCCTCTCTGTGAGATGTTTAGCAACAAAAGCGAGCAGGGTGTTAGCGGCATGCGGAGCCGGGCATGTTCAGGGAAAGCCTATGTGCTGAGTAATACTGCACGAGCTCCATCGGAGTTGTTTTTGTGCGTTTGCTGCTCTGCTTCTTTGCTGGGTGACAGAGGAAAGAGAGCCCTTTGGAGCTGCGAGGGCAGAGTCTAAACAAACAAGTCCTCGTCCCCCTCCTTTCCGACGCCGGCTAGCCTTTGACTTTTGCCAGTGTTCATCGCTGGCCAAGGCCACGGACGTTATCGTGGGTCAGCGGTAGCGGATTTCTCCTCTTCCTCAGCAGCAGAACGGGGCGAAAAGTGAGCCCGGCCATAATACCTCAGCTGTCATAGTACAGAGGTGTTGATGACCTCAGGTCTTCACAGGAAGGTGACACCTAGGTAAAGCCGACCAACAAACGGTTGCGCGGCTACAAGGGCCTGCAGTCAAACCAGGAAGAGCTCGTTCCTCGTCTTGATGACGTGCTTCAACAAACTGAAGGCGAGCTGGTGAAAGAAAACAAGACACCAAGCAGCTGTTGAAGCTTTTCCTTCCGACTTGCTATCGTGTTACTGTATCATTGAGTGTTTTTGGGCATCAGTGTGCATCATTGAGAGAGGCATAAAGGCTCTATTGAATGCCTTTTGAGGAGGCAAGTCGCCTGGCTGCAAGAGCACAGACACACACACACAAACACTCTCCTGTGTAAACACTGCTGCACTCTCTGATTTGTCTCTTAAGACGCCACTCCACTTCCCCGTCTCCTCTTCCCTTTCTCTGGGGCCGGGACGGGGGAGAGGCCCAGAAATGAACGTGATAGCAGAATGACTCGGCAGTTTGCCTTTCACTGACTGTGCATAAGTGGATCACTGTGTGCACGGCTATCACAGGCGCTTTTTGTTGAGTGCTTCAGAGTGACACTTATCCCAGGTGTGGTGGTGTTCTGCCTTTTTTTTGCAAATGTTTTAGGTGAAGAGGGTTTCAGTCACGCCTCGGGGGCAACGTGGGCCGATTGAGTACAGTACAAACGAAAAAAACTGTGGCACATGAAGAGGCTGCGAACGAAAGCGGCCTCAGTACCTGGAGCCGGCCGGGCTCCCGAGGCTTTTCCGCCCACTCGCGCGGGTCCTGACCTGTTCAAAAGCTTTCACAATGTCAACTGCACCGATTGACATTTCACCAGCAGCGCCCGATATGTATGATGCAATAGCAAACTCAACACACCCCTGAAATCCTCTTGGTCTGTGGAGTGCGTGATGGGTTACATTCATTTTGTGGCCGTTTCCACTCGAATGATGTTCACTCAGATTTGGTGACATTGTGTTGATCAGCTCCTGGCATGTCCCGGGGTGTGTGTGCGTGTGTGCGCGTGCGTCGCCTCTGTTTCATTTGGCAGGAGTGTGGCACCATGCTGTGACTGTGTTTATTCTTTCATAACGCTCTGAGCAGCCCTGCCCAGAGAGCACAACTGGCACCACCAATGACCAGAGAGAGGGAAACGAAGGGACTGTCGCAGGGCAGGGACAGTCGTGACTAATCAGCTGCTCCGTCGCTCTTTGCCCCCTCCATCTCTCGTTATTGGTCACAACAGGACACTCGCTCTCAAAGCATGTTGTTTATTTCCAGGCTGGCTCCGCCGTGCAGATCCTGGAGCTCGCTGGCTCCTCCGGTACCGCTGACTGGCTGCCACGGGCCCCGGAGCTGCCACTGTTCTGTCAGAGAGTATCATAGTCATTGAGGCCGCTGCTGGCGAGAGCTGTCTCAAGATTAGCTAAAATAACTTGAACCCCCTGCAGCAGGATTTAGGGTTGTTGATGTTGCCATCCACCCACACAGAACGCCCTGCAGAGTCGTTGGCTGCCACGTTTTGTTTTTTTTTCTTTAAAAACCGGTTGAAGTCTGTCGTATTAATTTATGGATGAGAATGACATTGAATGATACGCTTTATTCTTTTAATAGAAGAATGCTCGCAGCATTACGTTATTAGTCTGGAGCTGTGTCTGACCCGGGGTGTGGGTCCGTCTCGGAGGGTTCGAATTTAGATTCTCACATGACGGAGAAAAAAACTGAAAGAATTCACTGGCTCAAAAATGTCTGACATTATATTTACTTTGCGAGTGAACAACTGTATCGTTCCAACACAATGACAGACATGTGGCTCAATCTCCTTTTTGAGACACTGTGGAGAAATTTCAGCTCCCTGAAAAGAATTCAAGCTCCAGCTTTTCACAATCAAACACTGAGCCCAATTCAGACTATCAAAAGAACTTACTGAGCCAGTCGCATTGTATTGTCTGTCACAAAATCTAATTCTCCTTCACCCAGAACCAAGAGGACTCCCCCCCCCCCCCCAGAACTTCCAGGAACGTTTTAGAACATTTGACATGGACATGTCAAGCAGCAAACTCACTCACATCACGTCTACTCTCGAGGTTTCAGACTGTTCTGAAATGTCTTTGGCCTGCAAAGAAGCCAAAAAGATTTGCCGATATCAACTATTTCAGTCTTTTAAAGATGTCGAGTGGTTGGATGTGTAACGCAAAAAGAAAAAGCAGCAAGGCAGGGCAAGTTGAAAGCACCAAAGGAAAAGTGAGAAAGGGGGACAGGAAGAGAGGGCAGCTGATAAGGAACCGAGCAGCATGTGGAGGTAGTAAGAGCAAAGGGATGGAGGGAAACGATAGCAGCGCACACAGACGATAGGTGAGATATTTAGATAAATGTGAAGCGGCGACAGGGGTCAGGGGAGCTAGATTAGAAACAGCAGAGGTCTGCAATAGAGGACAGAGAGGGAGATTTACCGGCAGGGGCCCAGGCTGCCAGTGACAAGAGAGAGAAATGCAGTGTGCAGTTGGGTGTGGGTCAGAGATACCACGAGATCCAACACAGGCACAGAGGAATAAAAGTACTTTGGATACTGTTTATGGATCCTGCATCGTAGTTTCGAGTCTCCAAAGTGTGAAACCGAGCTTTTCATTAAGTGTGGGTCTTTGCTTCACAATGAGACCTCATTTGGAGAGGGGACATGTTTTTGTTTCATGGTGGTTGTCTTTATTTCACACCAAGAAGAAGTGGACTCGGAGTCTTCAGCTGAGCTGCTAAATCTGTGCATAGTTGGTGGGCTTCTGGTGTCGGTGCGAGCCAGCGAGGTTTGTCCTTGGTGGCTGAGGCTCGGCCGCGAGGCTGGTCTGAACTATAATTGGATTAGAGATCTCTGCGTTGCATCAGGCTGGGCAAGACGAGTTTACTCACACGCTCCAGAAGCACAAATGCCTCTGGAAGTGAGTTCATCTCAGTCCTCAAGGCTGCACTCCTCCTCCTCCTCCTTTTCTCCCTTTCTCCCTTTCTCTTTTGTTTTTTTCCCCTTCCATCCTCGTTTATTCAGCTATTCACTCTTCCCCACACCTGTGCTGCAGGTGCGTACCTGCCTACGAGCGTCAGTCTGAGTCCTGTGCATGCTTGTCTCCATGTTTCTGGCTCATCCCTGTGTCATGGATACCCACTCTAAATGGGATTACGGGAGCGGCAGAGAAGCTCGCATTGAGAACATGAGGGGCAATAGATGGCGGGCAAAATAAGAAGGAGAGAGAGAGAGATAATGATGTGAGCCCACATGAACATGATGGATGGGACTATGAAGCTGTCCTACTTGGAGCAGGGAGTGAGAGCGCCCCTCTTGACCCCCTTTTTTTTTAAACGGAGAGCTTCCTGTTTGGCAGCAGTGGTCAGGAAGTACAAGGTGATGTCATGGGTGGTGTGCATCCTGATTGCCTCCTTTAACCCTCTTAACCTACTGGTGTGCAACGGCTTAATCTGAGAAGTGTTTCTTTCACTTTAGCACCCGAAGCGCTCGACGGGTCGTCTTCGTTTTCTTTAAATCCATTTAGACGTTAACTCTGAGCAGCGCGTCGCTGATTCTTTTAACTTATGTCGCTTTGTTTTAAGTCTCAGTGAAGTGAAATAGTTGAGGGGAAATGTGCCTTTCAAGGCTGTGCAAAGCTGGTGGATATAAAAGTGATGCCTCTGATTTCAAGTGCACAGATCAATACGAAGAGACGACTCTTACCGACCTGAAATAGATACTGAACACAAATATTATGATGTGGCAAGAAATTATAGATCATTTTAAAGGAAAATTCTTGCAACATTACAGTTTACACATGACCTGAATAATTGGGTGAGTTGAAGCTTTTGACTGCGAGGTCTGCCCGAGTGAAGGATTCATGCATGGACAGGTTTTGGGTGTTTGTGCTCATTGTTAAATGTGAGCAGGGTGTGTACAGCGTGTTGTTCTGTCATTGGTTGGCATCAATTCAGCGAAGCAGTGAAGGATCAGCGCTCAGCAACATCGAGGCAGAGATGGAGGAAAAGGGATTTCCTTTGTTCCTTTCATCTTACTCTACATGTGTTTGGCTGTGCGCATGTATGGGCATCCAAACTGCACATGTGAATGTTGGGGGGGCGATAAATTAAACAGCAGAGAGGCCGTCGGTGAGATTAGAGGGACGGGGCGACGGAGCGGGCTTAATGGCTGACAAGCCAGCACCAGCGGCCATATGTTTCATATGTGTCCGCTGACAGCTCTGCCGTATGGCTCTGATCCGCCCATATGGCCTGTACATCTCCTCAACTTGTTAGGCGGGGAGTGGACAGCATGTGGACGGAGATAGAGGGGTGGAGAGGAAGGCGTTGCTCTGATGGACACCAAAACAGAACCTCCACTTCTACACCCAAGCGGGTAACGTCCAGATGAATGATCACCTCCTTTTTGAGTCGCAGCAGCAGCTGCCCGGACTTTTTTCAGTGGGTAGTATTGATTAACTTATATAGCTTGAAGAAATCGGTATGGACATGTCTGACACACCAGCAGTCTTGTTACTGCTCAGTGTGCGCTGCAGCCAAGCTGCATGAAGTGCTTCACATCTAAAAAAGGATGTGGAGGCGGAGGGAGATGTTTGTAGGGAACGTTTGGACTTGGAACGAAGGGAGAGAGCGAAGCGGGAGCTGCGTGGCGTGCAGGGTCGACTGATTTCCGCTGCTGGGTTAGGGTCACTGGTTGGGAGCCGCTGACAAGGCCCGCAAGGCCTCCGAGGAGCGGGGAAGAAAAACTTGATGCTGGACACATCACAGAAACACAAGTATTTGACCCCGAGAAGGCCTCTGAATTCCCCTGGAGGAAGCGCGTCCGCGGCACTGCAGATAACGCTGATCGACTGAGGGAACATACACTCTCTATATACACACACACACACGGGCGCTGCACAGTCATGGCTTTGCATGCACAGCTGTCTGACACGGTGTCACAGCGCTGCTCTTTTCTTCTCTGTTGTGTTTCCCAGTCGCAGCCCTGTAAAACATGACCTTTCTCAAAGCCCTGTTAATCACCGGTGGTCTCTGAGCCGAGTGGCTTGTGATAAACGCTAAAACCGAGCCAAGACTCTGTTAGTGCGAGGAGCGACGTTACAAGCTTGCTGCCGTGCTAATGACCGCCCGTGAACTCGGAGGTATTATGAGGAGTCGGTGTTTGAGCTGGGAGGAGGGGTGGGGGGGTGGGGGCTTGAGCAGCAGCTCACAGTTGAATCCAGGAAGCAAAGTAGGAGCCCAAACCATCATTACATGCTCGCTAAATCAAGTTTCTGAACCATAAAGGAAATTTAAAGCATAGACACAGGATATCCACCATGCTCAAGCAGAGTTAGAACATGCAAACTCAGCACAGAAAGGCCTCAAGCCAGGAGACAAACCAGATGTTTACCCCGCTTTTGTTCAGATAGCCAAAATCCTCACCACCTTTTATTCACAATTCCACACCTCCACATTCACTAGGTCAAGTTACAGCTTAATTAAGTTAAATGCTGACAGATGGTCCAACGGTTTCTAACAAAGAGTCATTATGCGAAAGGTAAACAATTGAGGGTCGGCCCGCTCTGCTCTCCTTCCAGTTTCGCTCTTTATCTCTTACTCTCGCCGCACTTCATCATTTTCATGCGCGCTGTCCAGCGGCTACTCCCAGCAGTGGCGGTCTACCTGCAGTTACCGCACAGAGCTGCAAGCTGGAGCAGACTGAGTCATATATCAGGGGGGGAGTGCGCGGAGCAGAGCAGGCTACTAGAGATTAGAGGTGAGAGGAGCGTACGGCTGATTTATTACCAGCCGTTAGCTGGTTAAATGAGGCTAAGTGAGGCAGCCAGCTCGGGGAGGTGAGATGGAAGAGATTAGCCTACATAAAGAGCGATGGATGGAGAGGATCTTTGCAGCCAGCCACTGACTTCTAACCTCTGCATTGGCTTCAGTTGCTTCTTCGTCGTCTTCATCAACTCCACCCTGTGACACGTTCCCGCCCAGGTTTGGCGGTTTGAGATACGCTCTGCTCTGGCGTCCTAATTCTTATGCAATCAGTGTTTTTTGCTGATGGTGTTGATTGTGTTTTATGCAGCGTCACAGCACTGAGCTCAACTTGCTGACGTTCACGAGTGTTATCGGTGGCGTCGCATGTTTCATGTTTGAAGAGAAAGATTAAAATGTTGGAGTTTAGTAACTTTAGCCCTCCGCAAACGTTGAGTTTCAGCTTTTGTACAACTGATTAAGTTGTGGAATCAACAATCCCCCACCCGAAAACGTTCTGCTTCTAACTCAGTGATTTTAAACCAAGGTTGAGGTTTGTTCCAGTCGAGCTCACGCTGGTTTCGGAGCTCTCAGCTGGTTCACTAACCTTCACGGTGGTTTCCCTGTCAAATGAGGCTCTCTGAAGACAACACAGACATTATCTGTTTGGGTTATTCTTGCATCTCTCACATTACTGTTAATGTCTCAGGAATGCTTCGAGGTAATGTCTTCAACTTTTGCGCGCGCGTAGCTTCGAAGAAGAGCTGATTAGATTGTGGTGGCCCAACGTAAAGGTCACGGTGACCTCACACACAGTCTGTTGCATGTATTTTTAAACACATTTCTGAAGAAACTAGAATACAGGCAACTAAACAGTCCAAATGATCAACTCTTGTCAACTGCCTCTTTGTTCATGCTTGCAAGCAATTGAAGGCAATTTATGATTTTCACAGGCAAATGATGAGTGAAATAAGCCTTTTGAAAGCTGTTGTCCAGCAACAGATGGGGAAAAAAGGAAAATGAGGTGAATTTAAGTGAATATTCCTCAATAATTAAACAAGTTTTTAAGATTTAGGCACCTAGTTTATCCATATTGTAGCTGTAAAGCTAAATCGAGTCATATAGATGAGCCTCTGCAACTAAGCCCCTCCAAACACCTTCAGTCGAGTGGCATTGTGACCCGCAGGTCTGAGCTTCAAATGATTTGAGAAGAGTGATGGATAGAAATAGAAAAAGTTCTATCTCCGGCGCAGCAGGAGGCTAAATGTGTCGAAAGTCTTGTGCGATGGATATCCGCTCTGCAAGCTGTTTCTTTTCTCAACCTTTTGGATGATGTGTCAGTTTACATGTTTGCTTCGTGTGTGAGAGAGTGTGTGTGTGTGTGTGTGTGTGTGTGTGTGTGTGTGTGTGTGTGTGTGCGTGTGCGTGTGCGTGTGCGTGTGCGTGCGTGCTGGAGAGAGAGAACGAGTGAGAGACATTCCCCACATCCGTTTCCTCTCGTGGAGGAACAGTAGGTCAGGGGGGGGGTTTTGGTTCGCTCTGGTGAGTTCATGTGTCGCTCAGGGCAGGGGAGCATTGGTGGGGGTAGTGGGGCCTGGGGGGAGGGGGGCGGGGGGGCTCACAGATGGGCTGCTTCTTATAACCACGTGGGATTTCAAGTAACCTTGACGAGGTGGCAGCTCTGCTGGCAGATTTGGAGAAAGATGGTTCTGTTTTAAACTGATGTATTTTCATGCGAATTTTTTTCATGTTACCAGTGCTGTTTTCGTGTGTGTGTGTGTGTTTCTGTGTCCGTGTGTCCTCATGTACACCTGTATCGCTGCCCGCCTTGACTTTTGGCCCAGTGTATCGCTCCTTTATCGCTCCACCTCCATCGGCTGTAACGTGCTTCGCCTTTCCTCCTCATTGTTCGGCCTGCTGGCCAGCATGGCCAGCGTGCCGCAGGAGCTCGCAGGAAGTCTTGTTGCGCTGGAGGGAAAGCAAATGGTGAGAAGCACAAACACAGGAAGTGCCTCCTTCCTCGCTCGGTGGTGTCTGACGGGGCGGTTGGGACTCTTTTCTGTTTGTCAGAAGGCGGCTACGTGACCGGCATCTGTGACCGCACGCACGTGTTGAGTTCTTCTTCTCTGTTCCGCTTGCCGCTGTTGTCGGTGGTAATCAGTCCAGCTGTGCAGCTACCGAAGGCCCCCAAATAGGGACGAGAAGCCTGAAAAGAAGAAAGGATTTCTGAAAGTTGCAGACAATGAGAGAGACAAAATGGGAATTAGCTTCTGAGTTGCCCATCGGGATCATTTTCGTATCTGTTCAGACTGACTTTAATGATGAACATAAATTCTTCATTGTGCCTCTTCTCAGTGTTGCTCGGAGCAACTGACCATGCTATATTACTTCTCCTTGCCTGATATTGCTCTGAGACCCTCCCTGATGCAGCCTTATTTGGGGCATCTATCTGGGCAGCAGCTCTAACGGTTGGAAAGTCAACAGATGTGGTCAAAGGTGACAACAGGTCAGCGGCGTCCTCGAGGACCTGGACTGCAGCGAAGCTGCAAACCTGGACGACTACACACACACACACACACACACTGCTGCCGTTTGTTGGCTCTTGCATAACGACAGTGAACTGCACACTTTAGTTCGTGTGCATTGGGAGGAGTGAAGCTCTTCCAGCGTGAGGATTTAGGTACCTGAGTGAGGCCTTTTTCTGGCATCAGCTCCCAGCAGCTTCCAGCTCAACCCGACAACAAGCTCTGTACGTTTTCCCGCAGCCGCGACTCTAAAGATTTGAATACATTAAGTTTGGGATTTCCATCTAAGCCACGCACACGTCTCCTTCAGATCTCAGCTCAGTCTTTTGCTAACGTGCATGATTTAAAGGTCACTGCGAGTTTGACTGAAGTAGAATGACTGTAGTTGTCTTTCAGATGGAGATCAGCCTGTTTTTAATTGTATGCCTTTTTTTTGCCAGGCTTAAAGATGAAGCTTGACAATGAAGGGGTGTACCTGTCGTGTCGGAGTTATTGAGTCTAAGAAACAGCCTTCCCACATTTGAAACATCAAAATCCATTAATATATATTCTTAAAAAAACATTTTTATCTTTATACAGTCTTTCCACAGAGACTCTCTGTGTTCTTCTGGTATTGAATTGAGTTTATTGCCAGTTTCACTTCATATTTAATGTTTTTAGTTTGTTCTCTCCAGTGACACATTTAGCTGGCTGTTAGGAGGCAGAAGATCTCAAATTGTTCTTGTTTTCTTCTAAGTGGGAGTTTTATTTCCTTTAGAAAAGCACTGGACTCCATTTCCATAAGAAATAAAATGCATGTGGGATGCTGTTTTCACGATTAAACTGTATCTGGCTAATTTTACAGTTTGAATCCCCTTTTTTTCCAACCTTTATGGTCCCTCTTCGCAACAAGTTTCAAGTTGACCCTTCACACGTTTCTGCATTTGCCAACTTTCTGGTTTGACCAGCTTGCGAGGCTTCATTTTTCTGTCTGCCAGCGTTGACAGTCAGTAAACTGCAGCGATACCACAGGAAGTGCAACCTATAAGGAAAAAAACAGACGTGACTGCTTGCCGTGACTGGGTTTGGTTAACGTGTGTCCTTGTGCCACAAGAGGGCAGCACGTCTCCACTGTATATGACTGTCCACAGTCCAGGAAGCTGCAGAATGAAAAAATGATCGCTGTCAGCAGTTGGATAACTTTGGTTAGTCAATCACATTGATTTTAGCAGGTCAGGAGAGTTCGCCGTGTCCCGGGAGAGGGCGGCATGCGCTCCTCCTCTTCCCGCAGAGAAGTGTTGAAACAGAAGGAAGCAGGACAAAAGGAAAAGAGACCTTGGCTGAGGTGGAGGAAGAAACGCCGAAAATGTAGAAGTGGAGATAATAAGAGGAAGAACAAGAAGGTTGGGGGGGATGGTGGGGGGGGGGGTGGCAGTGGGCATGAAATCAGATCTGGTTGCATAATCACAGCCTGCAGGCCTTCCCAGCATGCACTGGGGCTCCGCCGGCTCTTTCCAGTCCAGTATCACATGACTGTATCAAGCTGCTGCAGTACCAAACCAGCAACACCAGTCCAGCAGCAGCCAGAGGCGGACACAGATCAATAGTGCTGCCCCGCCTCATGCTGAACCTGCGCTTCATTTTCCTTTAAGCTTGTTTCATGATGGCTGTTGTGTCTTCTGTGACCTTCAACTTTGCTGGATCACTTTTAAAGGAATCCTTTCAGTTTAAAATGCCTGGAGCTTCTTTTGTTATATTAGCAGCTGTTCAAAGACCCACTCGCTGAACATCGGTGGCCTTGCTTTTGCCTGCTTCCCTTCATTCATGGCCTCAGCGTGAGTCACATACCAACAATACCACACGTCACTGAAGCATCTACACTGCCTCTCATCTCCTTCCTCCATCATCTTTCTCATCTCCCCCCCTCATCGCAGTTGCAAAGCCTTAATAAAACATGCCAGCAATACCAGACTGCATACTAGTCATCAGGACATCACCTCAGCCGGCAGGTTGGCAGCCCGGCCTGCAGCCCGTCTCTCATCGCTGCTCCCCGGCCTCAGCTCAGCACCGAGAGAATGACACAGTCAAAGATGCTTGTCTATTCTCGTCAATTCAGCGGGGCAATGTTAACTTTGTGACAGTAGGTGGCGCCATAGATTCGCCTTTCTTCTAGAGATGCCTGAACTTATTAAAAACAGGTTTACAATGACTGAAGTTAGAAGATAAGCATTAAAATTCGAGGCCAAGAAATGTTGCTTAAGCTTCAGAAATTAAGATTGAAAGTCAGAATATTTGAGCAAAATTCTTGTACATAAAGCAAAGAACCCCGTGAGACTAAATTGTCATTTTAAAGGAGAGTAATGCATGAAACCATGTGATGTCATTGCTTTTTTGTTAAATAAATCAGCGAGTGATGATTTCTTTGCAATTAAGCATGTTAAATCAACTTGCAATTGATCGAGCTTCTTATAAAAGATCACTTTTAAATTCATCATGATGTGTTGTCCCATATGACTGAAGTTTTTACCAGCCATCGGTGACAATCACTCCTGGAATATGCATAAGCATATCGAGTCTCTTAGGTAACGTCCTACAGCACGTCTGGTCCTCTATCAAGGAAAGGTTGAGCTCTCGGCGAACCTGTTGCCCTTTTAAGGTGCATCCTCAGAGCTCCGCCCTTGATCCCTGGAGAATAAACCCTGCTGAAGGTGTCAGGTCTTTTCAGAATAAGCCCCAAACTTCACATTCTCCAAATGCTTGAGCAGTGATATATGTATGGGTAAGGTAGCGTTTCATTTCCCGTATCAGGTGGAATTTGAATTGAAACCAAACCTGTCTACTGTTGAAAGTTCATACCGATTGGGCGCGGAGCCCAGAAGGAGCCAGACATAACATTTTCTTGCCGAAGGCATCCAGAGGAAACGTGAGAGAATGTCAACATCAGCGCCATCTTCTTCGTTATCTCACATTTTACCCTTACGAGCAGCTCAACCCCCTCGTTTGCACATTTCAATGAGAGCTACTGTAGCCACTCTGTGGTGCTGTGAAGCTCTTCAGCAGAGGCCTGCAGGAGTAGACAGTGGAGGCTGGGCCGTATGTCACAGATGGACAGAGACTGACCGACTGCTCCCTGGCGTCGCGCAGCCTGGCCGTATATATAGGCCCTTTCATACTGTACCTCTTGGCTTGGCCCCAGTTCACATATACCTCTCGCTGTGCTCTGTGTGTGTTTGTTTGTGTGCGCTGAAACATATTTAGACCACTGATGTGAGCGAGGGAGAGAAAACAGTATGTGCTTTGGTTCCGGACAGCAGAGCCTTGTGTGCATTAAATTGCGTAACGCGCACACATGTTAGTGGTTTTCATAAGGCCCATCTTTTTTAAGGGGGGGGGCGCAATTCAGCGGGGAGGGGTGTTTGTGCTTTCTGTCAGTCTCACCTCTGTCCGCCTGTGTTGGGGAACTTGGCACATGCAGCAACGAGGCCTCTGCGAAGCTGGCCTCTCTTCTCGTACATGCACTCCAGTTGGTGCATTGGAGCCTTAGTCTTTGTGTGTGTGTGTGTGTGTGTGTGTGTGTGTGTGTGTGTGTGTGTGTGTGTGTGTGTGTGTGTGTGTGTTCACTGCGG
>JASSRZ010000080.1:16758821-16778142 GCA_032164315.1 Malacoctenus gilli
GTGTGTGTGTGTGTGTGTGTGTGTGTGTGTGTGTGTGTGTGTGTGTGTGTGTGTGTGTGTGTGTGTGTTCACTGCGGTCCAGAGTTTGACTCTGTGTAATGTATTCCTGGAAAGCTTATGAATAGCAGTGAAGGGGCCAGGCCTCACGCCATAGCCAATGACCGTTTTCTGGAAGCTTCCCTGTTGTTGTGAGCGACTCAGGGAATGTTTATGGGCATTTTATTATCAGTATCGACAGCTACGGGGGGGGGGGGCACATGCATGGACTAAGCAGAAAGGGTATCATGCATAACTAACATGTTTGATGTCGTTAGTATGCGTGAGCACGCTGCGAAATTTGTTGTACAACATGCACCACGAAGCAAATGCGGGAAGGAATTGGCTCGGAGGGCCGAAGAGGAGGAGGGAAAAAAAGGCTGGAAAGAAGTTTGCATGGCAAAAGAGGCTCTGAATAGGCCCGGGAATTGCGAAAGAGGCAAGAAATTAGCTTAATGAAGGGGCTGCAGAGAGAGCAATAAAATCAGGGGCAGTTAAGGTAGAAGCAGTGAATAAGTGCAGGAAGGAGGAATAGATTAGGCATGAATAGGAGGGGGGGTGGAAAGCAGTGGGGAGGGTGGGTTGTTTTGAGCTGCATCAATAAAATCAGTCTTCACACTTCTTCCCCTCTACGATCCTCAATTCTTTCACATCTTTGAGCATCCATCCTCCGTCCGATTACCCTTCAGGGTTTCTAATGCCCCCCCCCCCCCAACTCTTCCAATTATTCCTGAAGCTGCCTCGTCCTCCTCGCATCTTCAGTGTCTGTTGTGTAACTCTGCAGTGAGCAGGCTGAGGAGCAGCAGCAGCAGCGTGATTGATCAGCACTTCTGGTGCCAAGCTGCTCATATTGTAATAAACGAGCTCCGAGCCATGAAACGCCGTGTTTTTTGGGGGGGGAGATCGTGGAGTTACTCGCAGTCGCATGCTTCGCCGCACTCCCATGATGTAATGCAGAAAAAACCCTGAATGCTTCTAAACTTTACCACTTGTCTGGATTCGTGGCTTATTCAGGCTCGAGTCCCACGAGCACTTGTGTGCACGAAAGTTAATGACACATTTAATTTCATGACTGAAGAATTTATTCATCAGTGCAGCTCGGGAGTTTGGACGCCTCTTCTTGGTTGAGTTCGCGCTTCAGATGCGGTTGCCTGGTCTGGAACGAGCGCTCAAATGTCAACTTTTATTGAAGTTCAGTTTGTAGACTCACATTTGTCAAGAGTGCCAAAATTACGAAGTCCTTGTTAACACTTTGAAGTGATTTGAGATGAAGGCATAGAAAAAATGTTAATCTCGCTTGATAGAAAGACAGTTCAGGCCTCTGTCACAACCTGCGTTGAACCAGTTTGATTGCTTTTTGATTCAAACTATCCTTTCACTTTCATCAAATGACACCACAAGTTTTTTGGGAGGGCGGCAGATAGAAACTCACTTATAGGGCAGAGAGCAAAAAGCAGCTGTGTTTGATTTAACTTTGGCTGGACCAATAAAACAAAAATATCATCTCTAAACGCAAAAAACTTCTGTTTTTTTTTTATATTTTGTGTGTAAACAGTTTCTTAAAACTTTGAAAATGTTGAAATTTTATTTTAAATTTTACTTAAATTAATGTCAAAAAAGATAACGAGCTAAAAGTAGCAATAACGTTCACGGCAAAGTCTCTCCAGTTCAAGATATCAATGTGTTATGTTTCCATTCTGTGGGCCATTTTTAGTCCCGCTTGCCAGAAGGAGTCTCAGTACTTGTTTGGCGGCACAGACGGTCCCTGCATTACCCAACAGTCCAAACACTGTCAAAGGAGGCTGATGTTGTCTTTCTGGAGGTTGCCATCATCAGGGGAAGTTTGAGCGTGTCGAAACACAACTTTTCTACGGAAAAAGACAACCAAAGTGCAAAGAGTGACATTGTTCTAGTTTTAAAAGTCAGTTTGGGATCTTTCTTTTACAATTTTGCCGAATGACACTTATCTCTCCACTGCTCAGTCTTGTGTTCCGGCTGTTTGCTGATATTTTCCTAAAACCCTTCCATGTTTTCTTTCCTTCAGCTCCTCTCAACCTGTCTTTTCGGTTACCCAACAAATCCCAACTTGACAAAACAAGCTTTGCCTCACCTTTAGCTGTTGTCGGTGTACACACACACACCCACAGCCACACATCAGGTGATCGGATGGATGATCCAGCCGGGGCGTCTACCTTTCGTACCCTGAGGTCTTGCATAAACAATTGAGGCTCGTTTTTTGAAGGGAGGCGACTGGGTGCAGCTGCAACGGTCACATGTTGTGGAGTCACTCCAGCGTCACCTCTGTGTCCGCTCAAGGTCGCCGCGACTCATCCGGCCTGTCAGGTCTCCACATTTTAGCTTTCCTGCAACTTGTCTCATCGTCTTTCCTCGGCGTGGTCCTCAGAGGAAGCTGAAAAAGGGTCCAGGGAACTGTGAACGTCACGTAGGGAACCGCTGTCTTAGAAAATGGACACAACTTCCTTCAAATAAAAAAAAAAAGAAGTGAACCCCCCCCCCCCCCCACACACACACACACACACACACGCACACACCCACACCCACACCCATCAGTTTCATTTGAGAGTTTGTCCCCCCCAAACATTGACATGTGAGTTCCGCCCCTGCTTGACATTGCTGTAACAATCTTGTGGTTATTAAGATGCTTCCTGTCATGAAATGTTAAGTGTGTGTGTGTGTGTGTGTGTGTGTGTGTGTGTGTGTGTGTGTGTGTGTGTGTGTGTGTGTTGGGTGGGCAGGGTGTCGCGCGCACGAGCACGAGCCTGACTCGTCGGCAAGGGCCACTTCGGATTTAAATGGCATTAATGGATCCTCGGCCCTATTCTTAGCCGCAAATCTGTCTCAGCCTTCAGGCGTTGACAGGAGCCGTGTAGTGCGGCAGCAGCAGCGCCGGAGCCTGCTTCGTGTCGAGCCTATGGAAGAAAAGAAACGTGTATATTTAGCTCTTCAGATAGGAAACGCGATGGAAACATGAGTCTCCACAGGACCGTGAATGGAGAGCAGGAAGCGGGCATCGATAACTATTCCCCACAAAAGCTTCGCGGCCGCTAAAGCTTCCTTCTCTTTGTTTTTGTGGGCGCCTTGAGCGAGTTTTTGCCCTTTTTTCAAAAATTTCCATGAAGATGTGTAGAAAGATGTGGACGTAGTGAAAGAAAAGATCCAAGTTTGAGCGTGTTTTTTTTAGTCGTAAAAAAAGGAAAACGCGTGGAGGTTGCGTCATTGGCTCCGTGGACAAAGCCGAGCAGCCTCCACCAGACTCCGCGTTCGAATCGGCAGATTTTAACTCAACTTGCGTCGCGCCACATGTTCGCCCGTGCCTTTTTTTGTGCGACTCCGAACGCCTGCAGCGGCGGGGAGACTCGTTAACCCTGCCCCAAGAGGAAACCACTCCGTCAGGGGGGGGAGGAGGAGGACGACCGGCGGAGGAGGGAAGGAGGAGGAGGAGGAGGAGAGGGTGGCGGTCTGGGGGAGAAACGCTGGAAAGATACGGTGTTGTGGAGAAGTGAGAGAGCTCTGCAAAGAAGCAACTCCTCCGTATTGTTCTGCAGCCGCCCGGACGCACGCAAACGCGCACATCTTTCACTCGCACACACTCGCAGCGCCGAGGGTCTTTTCGCTTGTTTGTTTCTTTCGAGGTGCGACCAACAGCAGAAAACGCCGTCAATTCTGGATTTCTTAATCCGCTTCCTTTCGTCCAGGATGAGGTTTAAAAGAAACGGCTCCTATACGTTAAATAGGTAAGAGTCTGCACAAATGTGTGCATGCGACTTGTCAGTGTGTGTGTGTGTGTGTGCGTGTGTGTCCGTGTAAAAGTGAGAGCTGAGCGCTGCACGTTTACTCGCATCCTTGGCTCATAAATCACTTTGTCACTCTGCCTCTTTCCACTGAGGTCTAATAACAGTTTATTAGACCCTTTTTATTGCTTTTGGCAATAAATATTCTATTTGCTCTTCAGTGCTGTAACTTATGATGTTTCTTGTACTTTTTAAATGTAAAAGAAAAAAGCTTTGGGAGCATTTTTTTTGTATTTATTTTTGAGTCTTGTTTGGAGGGGGGAAAACTCGCAACTTTGCGTGCAGATCAAATACAAAGATCACGGTGGGTCAGGTTTTAATGCTTCCCGGACGCCTTGATCGGGGCTGATGGGAGATTGATGGGATCCTGTCAGGCCACTACATGGGTGCCCTTTCACCACTGTGTTCCCCACGTGTAATCCAGCCTGTGTGGCGGGATCGGGAGAAACCTGTCCGTCCTGCTGGGGTTGGGCTCTTTCTTTTGTCTTTCCTCTCTTCCCTTTGGAAAGAAACGGCACATGTTCGTTTCTTTTTTCTCTCACTTCCACTCCTTTTTTTACACCCTCTTTTTTTTTCTTTAATAGTTGTTTTACAGCCTCATCTCCCTGCAGCTCGGTATGCGTTGGGCAGGGTGAATGATGTCTCGCTGCCTCTTTTCCCCTCCTAACCCACTTTTTGGTGACACCATCGCAGCCACCTCCATTCACGTCCGAGTGCTTTTAAACCCGGTCACGAGTCGGGTCTTTCCCCCTCTCAGTGCGTCCTTCTTTGTCTCTTTCTTCCACCACATTGTGTTCAACTGTTCAAGTCACAAGTTTCTTAAAAAAATACCTTCTTTGTTTCCTTTTTTTCCTGTAATTCGGACCCGTTCAACGGTTCTCTGCAGACGCCTCGCCACTTTTTTTTTTTTTTATCGTCGGTCTGCATTTTGTGATAAGATTGCAAGGTTTGAGGAAGTTTCACACAGGACCCACAGTAATCTTGGGTTTATTGTTGAGGGTGACAGTTGATTTAAAGGCAGTTTAGTTTCTTCCACTTTTCCTTTGACTCTCCCCTTCCCCTTTGCCTTGTTGCAGAGCACATGGCTTTCCGCTCCTCTTGCCACACACAAAAACCCACATCCTGATTCGCAGGTACTGAAACACAAAGGGAGCTGATGAATGCCAAGCCCGCTCAGTCCATCACATGGCGAAAAAACCGGCAAGAACGCAGTTGTTATCAGTCCGTCCACCCTCTTCCTCCCTTTTTTGTTTCCACTTAGGCACACTTCCCATTGTGTGTGTTTTCTAACTACCCACCTCTGTGGTCATTACGTGCATGTGAGGGAGTCATGTGCCATCCGTTGGTTACGCATCCGTGTGTGCAGGTGAGAGATGAGGTAATTACACAGCGAGCTGGAGCTCCTGGTGATGGACCGCTAGGGAGCAGCAGCAGCAGCAGCAGCAGGAGGAGGAGGAGGTGGTGGTGGTGTTGGAAGAATGACGTCATTGGATGTTGAAGAGATCCGCCGCGCTGCTGCAGTTCCTCTTTGTCGCCTCAAATTGAACAGCAGCAGCGAGGGGGGAGCACAGAGAGTTCAGGTTCTGTCTCCCGCCGCCGTCTGAAGTGAGAAACGGCGGGTTTCGCCGAGATCTTCAACCGGCTCGGCTTCCTCTCGAATTGATCCGCCGTTTCAAAAGTGGCGTTGATGATGAAATTTATGCCAAACTGTCCTCCCGTCAGTCGTTACATAACGGCTGTCCTCTGAAGGTGACCGTTCCCTCTGTCTGTTATCTCGGGGTTTTTTTTTCCTCTGGCAGGCTGCAGTGATTTGTTTTCCCTCAACAGCTGAGTGGAGTTGGCCTGTTTGACATTGAGCGTCAGTGGACACGTCCGCTCTCGTCGAGGTCCGTTAATCCCGTGTTTGTCGTCCGTGGAGTCCGGCAGCGTCTGCAGTCTTTGAATACATTGATCCGTGCACTGCAGTCCCTCCTCAAAAGTGTGCGTGTGTGTTTGCCGGAGTGTGTTTGGATCTGTGGGGAGGTAAATGGCAAAGAGCAAAAGAGAGTGATTGCTTTTATTTAATGATGCGGGGAGCAGAGGAAGCGTAACGAGGCCCATAACTCACTCTTTGTCCTTCACCTTATTTGCCCACACCATAAGTGAAGCACTCTGCAGTGATTGGCTCGCTTCCTGGGGGCTTGTCTCCGCAACTGCCCCTCCCTTGCCGTACCTCTGCATCAGTTCTGTGAATGACGGGTCACGACTGTAACATATGAGGCTGTTTACATCTTGTCATGCGTGTTCAGCCCCGCCGCAGCACTGGCAGGAGTCGACAGCACTTGGCCCTGGACGTCCGTGACGCACGAGCCGCACATTACCAGCGAGGCGAAAGCATGAACGGCCCGTTAACTTAGTGCACCGATTAACTTTTCCCAGAGGTTTGAGGGAGACTCGGATTTGGCAAACAGGGCATGTTTGGTCTGTGTGTGATGGGTGGAGATAAGGATGTTTAGCTCTTGTTTAGGATGTATACAGATGGTTTGGATTGCCACCTCCCAGTTTGCCCCCGTCTCTCCGTCTCCCTCTGACTCTCTTGCTCTCTCTCTCTTCCTCTGTCCCTCTCTCTCTCTCTATGTCCCTCTATGTCTCTCTCCTTCTGCAGTCCACCCTGTACTGCCCAGCAGTCAGCAGTTTGTTTATGGGACTCTGTTTGCCAAGCTAATCTTCCCGCCTTTCAAGTGGGAGCCAGCAAGAGAGAGAGTGAGAGAGAGAGAGAGGGAGAGGGAGAGCGGGAGCAAGAGCGAGCGGGAGAGAGAGAGGGAGGGATGTAGGTAGAGAGAGTGAGCAAGAGTGTGAAAGTGAGGCAGCCGAGTTGCAGTAGGTCGAAGGGAGAGAGGAAGAGAAGCATGCCCAGATAAGTGTGTCTGGTTTTGTGAATGATTTCTCAGCCTGCGTGCGTCAGTCGGTCCACCCGTGTTGAGCGGCGAGGGAGCAGCCGTGTGATTACGCAGCGCGCTCTGCCGGAGCTGGGGGCTTCCATCCCGGTGCACCTGTAGCCGAGCTTGCCGGAGAGGAGCGGGCGACATCGGGGCGACGTTGTGAGGGAAGGAAAAACGAGGGTGCTGCGGGTCGGAGCGTCACCACCTCGGCTCTGCTTTATTACCTGCTGGATGGGGGTTCTGGTGTGCTGCGACTGCTTCTTCTATAGGTAGTTCCTCCCATTGACCTTTTCCCTCGTCTCGACTGCTGTTTGTTTGTTGACCTTCTGTTAACTTTTCTTCAACAAGCATCTTCGGACCTGCAATCACTTCTCCGTCTGACCTCTCCTCCCCTCTGCTGCTCGTTCGCTTTCTCTCTCTCTCTCTCTCTCTCCCTCTCTGTTATTGTGCTGCGGTTCGGAGGAGACATTTGAGGACAGTGCTGCTGTAGCAGGCAGCGATTCTGCTGTAGTCAGACACATGGGGTGTCTTGAATTGTGGGAGGGGAAGAGAGGAGGAGCGGAGGAGGCAGGGAGCTGCGGACACGGGGATGGTGATGGCGCACAGCCAGCCTCCTATAGCTGACCGAGGAGGAGGAGGAGGAGAAGGAGGAGGTGGAGTGTGAGGTACTGCTCGTTAGAGGTTTTGTTTTGAGGATAAGTTAAGACGAGCTTGGAATGAAATGGAGCTCAGCCAAAAGAGGGCAGCTTGTCAGTCAAGCTTGCTCAAGTTTTACCCCCCCCCAACCTCCTGTGTGCCCCTTTTGTTTAGACACTGTGTTCCCTGATTTAAAGAAAAAAAAGGACACAGAAGTGTTTTTCCTCTTTCCTCGATCTTTGCTGTTTGCAGAGCATCAGATTTTACAGACTTTGCACTCACTTTAAACATTTACTTTCCGTTGGGTTCTCTTCTGAGAGGCCTGGCACAGCTGTCGTATGTTCCAGTGTGTTGGTTGAACCCTGAGTTTTCTGGCACCGGCATAGCTGTTTATTGTGCTTGAGAGAGAGGCTAAAATGATTTAGGTTCGGCTCTTTGGCTGCAAGGATCTGGTTCCCCTCTCTTGTGGTTTGGGGGGGGGGAGTTATCCAGTCTGAACGTGGCTCAACGTGCTGTAAAAGAGTCTAAATTTAACTTTCTGGTCCGAGAGGGGCGTTTTGATGGCGAGGATAAAATTGTAGCTTTAGCATAGACGCGCACAGCGCAGCTGGATTAGATTAAGGCTCGCTCTTATTCGGGACTTTGTTTACACTTCACTGCTGCTCTTAGTATGAAGAACAGCCTGCCGCTTATGTGTGCGCCGTGTAAATGTGAGGCTCCACATGTGCTAAACGCTGTCGGCCTCGCTGAAATACACACAGAAGCCTTGTGAAGGCAGGACTTGCGCCAGAGGTACTTTATGTTTATTTCTCCCCCAGCTGCAATCGAGGCAGGGGTGGGACCTGGACAGCGCACCGGCGTCTCATGGGCTCATTAAGCCAAAATGGGCCGTCACGTCTATTTTTAGCTCACCCCCCCTCCCTCGCCGTCCAAATCGGCCAATCGGAGGGCATTGCGGTGATGTTATAGGCCTTAATTGATGTGTGTTTTCGGAGGCACACCCATCCATCGGGTCCCCGCTGACCTCGGCTCGGGCCGGCCTTCCTTCGTCCTGTGGGCGCTGCTGGTTCAGCTTTCAACAGTAGCATTGTGTGGAGCAGAAAGCGCCTGCCAGCTCCGTGTCAAACACCGTCAACTCTAATGTCCATCATCCGGTTTGGAGCAGAGCAGCGGAGCCGTCCGCCGTCTAACGTCAAATCAAATAAAATCTAGTTGGGCCTGATGGTTTTTGTACTGCAGTGACTTTTACACAAAGGTGAGTCCAGGCAGACGTAAACTGCACTCAGCTCATTGCTGATTGTTTTTCCCATTTGGCACAATGTCATAAAAGGCATTAAGATAATTGAAACATTGAGGTGGTAATTGGACATTTTTAACAGTTATTAGAGGCATTTAGTCTGATCACGTTCATGTAACTTGCCGTACATCTTGTTTTGGTGATTTACTACCTGTCGTTTTTGAAAAAAAGGCTTTTTGGTTTTCTTGGAGAGAAAAACAAGTACTTTTTTTTTAAACAGTCTTTAATCCCCCGTTAACATTGAAACAGAACACCTGCCTGCTTTACTGATTCATCTAAGAGCAGAATAATCTTTCTGGTCTTCTTATTTTGTGACCTTGAATGAAATAGTTGGCAGTACAAATTGGCTCGGTACTGTCTGTCAAATCTACTACTTTGTTTTGATCTGGTGTTTTATGAATACATAAACAGAGCCAATATAGCTGGGCTTAAGCGCAAGCAGTACAGTGTATGGAATGATAGACATGACTTAAGTCATTAATCTCCAACTGCGTGAAAAACATAGTGGTGAAATTCCTTCGTTCAGGGCTAAAGTAGATCACAGAGTGGCCGTTCTGATGAGATTAGCATCGGTCAGTGTGCAACCGAAACGTGTTCCAGATGGACTTTAAGCCTTGCGACAGCTCACGTTATCTCCATGTATGTTCATTGTCACGTGTATGCTCGCTTCCACACGCCGGCACAACACACGCGGACTCGCGGGATCAATTTTCCAGGACCTCCTCCTGCACAAGACTCCCGAGGCAACAGCGGGAGTTGAATCCTGGGTCAAGTTTTCGTCCAGCCTGTGAGCCTGTCTGGATTTTACAGTTTGGCCATTGGTCCTTCTGTCCTCGTGTGCTTCATGATGAGGGGTTAAGACTATTATATCCGCTCGTTTGTGTAGTTTAATGTTTCCACAAGATTTCTTGCTGTTGACATGCTGCTGGAAAGCTGCCTCACGCACACTCATATGTACATGTGCCTGCAGCAGGGCGCTGGGTAAATCGTGCGGTGTTCAACAATAGTTTTGCATGTGTTATCATTCTTGATGTTTCCTCCGCAGACCAGGCTGTACTGGCTGCCATGTGCGTCTCATTAGTCTATCTCTGGCAGACCGAGCTGCTTCCACCGAGCTTGAGACCCGCAGCTCGCTGACGAACGCTGCGCTCCTTCCCCTCGAACCAGCGGACCCCCTCCTCGTCCTGCGGCCGCTCGTCACACTGACGCGCCAGAATTTACGCGTGCCAAAGCGCTCAAGTCCCTCAGTAAAGTTCGGCCGAAAAGAATAACATAGCGATGACTTATTGCGTTGAATTCTTATGAAACCAGGTTCTATTAAAAACTTTGCCTCAAGGAATTGGATGTCATTATATCCTGTGGTGACTGCAGTGTGCAGCGCAGCTGATTTGTCATTCTGGCTGCAGAAGAGCAGAAAAATGCTTGGACATGAAACTAAACTGCAAAATCAGCTATTAAACCCCAAAAGATTGATGATCCGTTTAAGTTTATTTAAAGGTAAAGTAAAGAAACTTGTAAGAGCTTTTACAAAAATGCTCATACTGCTTAATCAGTTTTCCTTTTTTGTATTAACCTGTAACTTTTTTTGCACACTGCTCCACCCAAACGAAGCCAGCGTGCAGTTTAATGTCGACCAGCAGAGTTCAGCAAAGCTGGTTTCTTAAGTTTCGCATCATCAAGCTCTCGCCGTCGCTCAACTCCGTCTCCGTTTTGATGACATTTTCGTGACATCTACTGGTTACTTGCAAGTGTGTTGCAAATACTTGCAGCTTGCTGAGTATTTTAAGCTTTAACGAATCACAACAGTTACTTGTCAAGACCAAACTCAACATTTACTCAAAGAAGACTTTTTGTTTTCTGGTGATGAGGCCATAACTTGAAATCTTCTCTTGTGAAATCATTTCCTTCTCACAATTTCATTCGCAGCGGCTTTCATAATGAAACGGATCTATTTCGAAATGCAAAAGTTGTGGAAATCGGTGGTATTTGTGACATCAGGTGCTCAACTGCTTCCAATGAAAACATTTTTTCTGTTTTACTTTGGTAAACTATGAAGCTTTTTTCGTCGACCAGATAAAATGTGTCAGTTTTAATTGCGCACTAAGGTACGTCATCGCGACAGTTCTCAAGAAGAGTATCGGCTGAGCAGATAAAAGCCACGTTGGAGATGTTGGAGTTTACTCAGCATCTGCTGCAGACACTGAAGGGCTGCTCAGCGCACATGTTTCCAGTTCCCCTCCCGGTCTTGCTTGACTTTACCGTCTGTCCTTCTCTACTTTCACCTGCCCCGGAGTCGCTGCGGAGGGCAGACCTCACACACGAGGCCAGTTGCGTAACAGAGACACTGCGTGTGCGCGCGTGTGTGTTTTCAAGAGCGGCCTCATTCTGCTGGCTCAGGAGGAGGCGAAAGAGATGGCCTTGCACTAACCTCACCTCCGCATTTAGATCCTCCCAGTCAGCAAACACGTAGTCAGGCCCACAGTGAAATAAAAGAGCATCAGAGCTCATTGTCGATGAAACAATTTAGCTTGATGAAGTCAGTTTGGATCTTTTGTGTTCTGCTTTGCTGAAAATATGTCTTATCTGCTGCACAGCTGAGTGGAGGTTGTCTCCGTGTGGCAGCAGGTGCCCTGTAGGCATGGAAAAAACATGTTACAGCTGCCTGGCCTGATTGGCACCTGCTAATAGTTCCATTGTTTGTCTGAAGGTTTTGTCAGGTGGCAGGAAAACAGTTTGACAGATTTCACCACCAAAGCAAACCACAAAGGTGGCAGCGAAATGGGTGATAAGTGGCGGTGCTGCAGCTCACGGCGGCTTCTCCATTCAGCCTCTGGGACACGAGGGGCCCGTTGGAAGAGAGCGAGGAAGTGCCTGGGCGCCTCACTTCCTGTTTATCGAGCTTGTCCCAGGCAAGGGTGAGAGGGAGGGGAGAGAGGGGGGGGGTGCTCTGGTGCCGCCTAATTAAACAGAAAAGATGGTGGCGAGTAGGTACGACTTCCTGATTTGCTCCCCGTCCCAAAGCTCCGGCACAGTTGCCGACATAGTTGTGTAATTGCCTCCGTGCTGCAGTGCTTCTGGTAGCGGTGCCCCCTCGTCATTTGTTTCAATTATCTACCATCTGACATGGCGCTGTTGCTGAGGAGACTGAGGAGGAAGACTGAAAAAAGCCAAAGCAGGCGAGGTTATAAGAAGCCTCGAGGAAAGCAGCTGGCTTTTCTTTCCCCCTCAAAGTGCCGCTCGTCATTTCTCGCACACTGAAAATTGCAGCTGGATCTCACTTGCGTCACGTTCGGAGTCGTGAGCTGCGCACACGCGCTGATCTCGGGACTATATTTAATCAGAGAATGGCGGTGGTGAAACAGAGGCTGTGGAGCGGGCCAGGATGCTGCAGAGTGCTGACTGCAGCATGTTCTGAGGCAGTATTCCTAACATTTATTACCATCACTTCGAGAACTTGGAGGCTGTCGGCCAATCGGGGACTAACCTCGAATACCCTTTTGTACTGCCGGAGTTCTCCTGCGAGCTGCCTGCCAGCGATGAGGCCAAATTACATTTTTTGGATGAAATAATTACCGGTTTAATGACAAATCACAGTACAATTGAACTTTTCGCAAGCCCTTTCATTTGCTTGTGCATCCATTATGGTTTGCTTGCAGTTAACTCTTCACACTGAAGAATTTTACAACTAAAGATGAATTTTCAACTTAATAACCCCCAATTCTTCCTGGTTCTCTTTGTTCACATGTGAAAGTCGCCCTGGGAAAATGCCCACAATTGCGTGAACACTTCAAAGCACCTTCCTCCCTCTGAATTGTTTTGGCGAATGTCTGAAAGGCTTTGAGACGGTTCAAAGAGGTGATAAAGTGCAGTCTAACTGAGATTCACATCCCATGAGTCACATTGAGGTGACAAACAGGATGTGGATCCACGTTGCCTTTGCATCATTCAGTCGCGTCGTGTTGCGTGTTTATCTGTTATTGAATCTTCCGTGTTGTCGGCGTGTTTTTGACACTCCAACCCCTCCCATCCTCCACCGGGAGAGTTGAAGTCACCACAAGTCCGCGTTCCCAGATGGGCGCTACATACAACCCAGCTCGCAGCCAATCGGAGGCTTGTTTACACCTGTTTCCCATGATAGGGAGGTCTGCAGAGACACTGAAATACACATACTCAGCTTCACCGTGTTAAGAGCCGATGATCTCATCGCCTCATAACAGGATCCGATTATATTGGTCTCTCTGCAGCTCATCTGTTGAAGATCCGTGGAGAGCGGCAGAAGATGCGGTCATCGGCACTCGTCAGTCAGGCGAGGGACACCAATGTCTCTGCTCTCTCTGCTCTGGCGACCTCCATTGATTTGACCTCTCCCGCGTCTCCTTTCTGTCCGTCTCTCTTTTATTTTGCCATTCTCACACCGGCAGCAGCTGCCTCCGCCCACTTCCTTCGCTTCCTCATTGACAAACCATCTGTGGATGTCGGGCTCGCATTGTGTTGGATGCCATATGTGTTGAGGAGGTTGTTTCTTATAGAGGGGAGTGAAAGGTCCGACTTATTGTGGATTTATGAGTTGTGTTCCTTGCGTTTGTGTGTCCCGGTGGTTTCTTTTGTCTCTCAGTGAGCCAATGGGAGATGTACTGTAATATTTCCTTGCTGACAAAAGGGCTGTGGTTTCACTGTCAGCTCTGAAAGCCCCCCACCCCCAAGGAGCAGAGCAGGGGTTGTTTGGTCCAGGAATTTACATAACATTTACTGCCTTCTTTCGCCTTTGTTTTCGAGCCAGCCCCCTCCTCACTCCGCCCATTCTTCTCATCTATTGTTGCGTTTCTCCATGCAACACCTCATCGCACTTCTCTGCGTCTGCACTCTCGCAAAGCTTTGTTTTTCCCCCTGATTACCCTCTTGAGCCTGATCCCCTCTGACATCCCTACATGATCATCTGTCATAGCTAAAAGTCATCCTGTAGGTGGATTGTGTGTGTACAGAGTTCAGCGCTGTTTGGTGGCGTTGTTGTCATGGCTGGATGTCTGCGAGCTTCAAACACGCCTCCCTTCCTTCCAGGTATCCTCCGCAGAGAGATCAGACTTCCTTTCTGGGCGGGAGAGCGGTTACACAAACACGTTCTTGCATTAACGTCGTCTGCACAACCTGTAAGCCGATTAGAGGTTAAAGAGCCGCACATCGAACACGGTCGTCCTACAAGGGGGGGGGGGCGACGGCCCCGCTCGTGATCGCCACCCGTTTGGTAATTGTTGGGCCTCCGTCGCTCGCTCGCCTCTCTTCACCTCGTTGCGTGATTCCGGGTGTGACCGCTTCCTCCACCTTCATCACTCTCCCAGTTAATCAAAAGCACACAATGGAGCAGCGTTTCCTCCGCTATCAGATGGAGCAGGAATCTCGTCTAGTCATCAGGGAGGTGCATTTTGTTTTGTTACTTTTCTTCTTTGCGCCTGTCTGAATTTCTTCAGCAAAGGAACAAACTTGAAAAACGGGGGAAGTTTATATTTTTGTCGCTGATTGTTTATAATTACATCCACAAATAATAACCGATGCAATAAAAAAGAATAGGCTATTGAATGGTGTTTTATTTTGGTAAAAAAAAAAGAAAAAAATCACTCTGATTGTAGTGTTCTTTCTCAAGCACCTTGTGAACTCAGGGAATAAATTTTTTAAATGCATCACTCAGAGTGTGTGTGTGTGCGTGTGCGCGCGTGTGTTGGAGAGGTACTGACTGTACTGTTCTCTGAAGTCCGTCCTTGTTCTCTCTCTTTGACTGAGCCGCTGCTGTCTTGATAAGCAGCTGCCTGATTCTTTAGAGAGACCACCTCTCTCTCTCTCTCTCTCTCTCTCTGAGGCTGCAGCGGCAACCTGAGTGACGTTCACTCACTCGCTCTCTGTCGATACCAGCTTCTGTCCAATATCGCGCTCACGCCAGTGGACACGTAATGTTCTCGCACTCACATCTGCGGAGTCGAAGACGGAGTCCGACTGGACGGGAACACGCGGGTTTTCTCAGACGCCCACGTCGCTCGCTCAGCTGACGGTCATCGGAGGACACGAGAGATGAATTTTCGGTTTCATCATCGGAGCGGATAGAGTAACAGTACAATACTTAACGTAATGACTTACTCTGTGTACTGCTTTCACCCACCGTCAGCTGGGCGCAGCTCCAGCTGCAATTCTAAAAGCTGAATAAAGCAATATAGAGGATGGATCGATGATATCTGAACCTCGGCCGTATGTAAAGTTATACTCCTATCACCAGTAATTCTTTAATATTCACTCATTTGCCACATTTTGTGGTATGTTTATACAGTTTGAAGTGATCCAGTGGAACAATGTGGAAAAACGAGCTTGATTTGAAGGAAATCGGTCAAACATGGTGTGATTTGAATGGGCAGCGAGACGTCATCAGTCTGTACAGTTTGTTCAGTCGCTCCAGTTCAGAAATGTTTGTCCAGGCCGGCTTGTTCGATGTCGGGAGAGGTGAAATGGTCAGAGGACATGCTGGAGAGTCTGACAAGAGGTAAACATCTGTCTGCTGTAAAGAAAACTTTTCCTCTGGGAACGAGCCCCCCCCAGCATCATTCCCGCCTTCAGCCTTTGCTTGTTCATTGTTGTTTTTGTCTCTCGGGTGGAGAATGCAGTTATATAACGTACCTTGAAAACCGACTGATGTCAGCTCAGGGTAATGTATCTTGGCATCGCGTTGATGTCATCAGCTGGTTTTTAAAATCGTTACTGGAGCTGAGCGGAGCGCAGCTTGGCCTCGGGGTGTCACCGCGCTCTGCCTCTTTTTGTTGTTGGAATCTTCAACATTTTTCACGCTCATGACTGTCGCAGTGAATTTCTCGCACGCTTTGTTGGAGGCGCGACGTGCAGAGTATGTCTGGTAGTCGCTCAGGTTAGGGATGAACAGCCTCCCCATCGTCAATCACTCACTCGTTCCTCTCGGTCCTCGAGTTAAAGCACCGATTAGATGAACATTAGGAGCGTTGTCTAACCCTCCTGGGTGGAAGGATCTCGTAGATCTGTTCCTGGAAGCGCTATAGGTTACATGCGTCTACATTCCCCTCAATAGGGAATCTGTGACTAAATGCCCTCACTTTGGAGGTAATGAGCTGGATCAGGGCAGGCATGCGCAGCCCTGAGGCAGAAATGAGAAAAAGCCACCCAAACTTTGCTGGAACCCACTTGCTGCCCCACACCCTCCTCTGTATCTCTGCGTCGTTTGCTTTTAGGACTCGCCGGCAGATTTATGTGCTGCTTTTTTGTTTCGCTCAAGCTCATTAGCAGAGGTCACTTCTGGACTGTGCAGGTTGACTCTGCTTCTGTGACTTCAGGAGTGTTTCCTCCTCCTGAACCCAAACTCACAAGGCCTGCTCTTTTTGTTCTGTATTTATTATTGTTTTTATTCTCTTTTTTTTTATTTGCCTGCTCCATGAAAAGAGAGCTCTGTTCAGCCTGCAGCGCCGTGGTCGTTCCCATCACTCTCCACCCTTGCATACGTACATCCTGTGCAAACAGAGGCGCTGCCCTGATCCTTTTCCCGCCACCACCTCCTCTTTCCATGATGCTGTTTCTTCTCCACCTTATTCTGTACAGCGCTCACACGTGCACTAATGCTCATGCACATATACAAAGTGCCTCTTGTGCTGCTGTGCAAACAGTAGCCAGTGTCCAACCACAGCGCTCCCCCCCTCTTCTTTTTGCACTCGAGCCTTGACGTCACAACCTGGGCCTCTCGTTCCACCTGAAGCTGTTATGACTTTTACAGATACATTATCACTTTATTACTTTCCAGTGTTTAATATTAATCTCGCTCAACCGCACCAACAGTAGTGGAGGGATAAAAATAAACCCTCATTAAGTGTTACTCCTCAAAGGATGCCAGCGTCTGACGCGTTTGACGCAGTCCTGGTCCTCAGATTCTAGTGTCACAAAGCTCCTCACTGGCACACACTTGCACCATTATATGCATCAGAGCCTCCACACCCTCATTATTAAAGCTGGAGTGGAAAAGAGGAATGGAAAGCTCAGTCTAGCAAGGAGGTTGTGTAAGTTTCAGGCCAAGTCTGCAGTGAGAAGCGTTTTTTTTTTTTTGTCTCCCAGCGTGGGCTCGCTGCTCCCTGCTCACCTTTTGCTCCGAAGCTCCAGAAGAAACCGCGGCCATCAAAAAGGCTTTTCTTTTGATGTGGCTCACCTGAAATGAATCGGTCTGCACACCTACATTGTGTGGCAGCAGATGGCAGTGTTGATCTCACACCTCCATCGTATCAGTGCGTGTGTAAACCCAGGAATGCTCCTCTCCCACAAACCCGGCCCTCATGCCAAACCGCTCCTGCATGTTGTGCTGCGCTGCGGCTCTAATCTGCAGGTAATGTTTTGCTTCGGTTCAGAAATGTTCAGAATTTTATCTTCAGTTTGGGAAATCACGAAGTTTACTTTGTGTGTGTCCAAATATGAGTGCCAAGGTTATCGCAGCCTTCCCAGGAAAAGAGACATTCCTCTGGCTTTTTGAGGACCAGAAGGGGTCCAGGCAGACATGTGTGCTTGTGCAAGTTTCATTCTTTCTCTGAGAAAAGCAGTTCAAAGTTACATAATTCACTCAGTGAACTATGACAAACTGTTGAGTTTCAAACTGTGCTGCCAGTTGATGAGCTGTATTCACATTTTCCTTCAGTTTGCCTGCTTTCTGACTGATGGGTTTCCAGCCTCCGCCGTGACAGCTCATGTGTTTAACCTCTTCTCCCATCACTCTTTCCTCCGTTGCACCTTTTGTCATGTGATTACTTTCACAACACTGATGAGAGTGACCTCGCCATTCTTCATTCCTCTCTGTTTAACCTGCAGGCCTGAAAGCGTAGTTACACTCTGGCCGTGATATGAACACCTGGGATTTCTGGACGTGTCACGGGTCATCCTCCTCGCCGCTCTCTTTGCACCTGGACCAGTAATCCCTCAACTTTGCCCCCCCTACTGTCTGTCTCCTGCACCCCTGTATCAAAGCGGACCTCCCGCTTCAGCCTCAAAAGGTGCATACCTGCACTGTCTTTACGCTCTCGACTGGCAGGTGTTTGGGGCTGCCCGAATGGTGAATTATGGGACTGGAGAGAGACTCTCCCTCGCGAAGGAATGCATGGAGGAGGAGTGCGGCGGGCGGCCAGGGCATGCTGTGACAACCTCCCACACCGATCCAAACTTATTCACTCCTCTCTTCTCGTCCAGAGTTTTGCTTCCACTTCGATTTATGCTCCGTTTCAATTGTTATTTATTTCACTGATCTTGCATTGCTTCTTTCTCCTTTTTTGCACTTAGTCTTAACTCTGATAATAACGCGATCATTCATGACCCTTGATTTTCCTCCTTTTCACCTTTTTAAACTGGAGATTGTTCTTCCTGATAAGTTATCTATGGCACCCTTAAAAACTGTCTGAACGGAGGCCTGGTATTCCTCATGTCCCGTCGACCTCTTGTGTGTGTTTAGCGCTGAAATGCAGTGAGAACTTTCAACCTCATCTGACTCACTGCATTCACCTCAGAGCCTTAAAGCTCACCGAAACGTTTCTACATCTAAGACTACTCTGGCCCGTAATTGGATTAAGAACGCAGCACCAATTAGTCATACAGGTATTTCCCCTTCATCCCATTTCTGCCGTTAAATGGAGCATGAGGCTGATGCCACGAGCGTTTGCTTGTGATGTGCAGGCATGCACCCCCCCCCCCCACAAGAAAAGCAGAGTCAGATCAAACTGTGAACTGTACTCATCAGATATCATGCGCTTGACCTCTTTCAGTTCACTCTACATGTTGCTCTTGCTCGTCAACTCTCCTCATTTCTCCTTTGTTTAGCCGTTCTGTGTGTGTGTGCGCGCATTAGTGCAAAGACCTGTGGCATGTCTTTGCATGCAGCCCTTCCCCTACAGGAATGCAGAGCAACGGGGAGAAAAAGAGCCCAGGAGAAGTGAGAATAAGCTTCGAGAGAAATGTTAGAGAGGGGGAAAAAAAACACCACGCAGAAACTTTTCAGTTTGACTTTTTAATGTCTTTTTTACTGCTCTGCATTTTCTACCTGCCGCTATATGAGCGCGGTAATAAAAGCATTGGAGCTTGGTGCCAAAATGCCAATCTGACTCTAATAATCGGCGTTAGCACATTTTGTAGAGAAGTGAAAAGGTTCACGAAGCGACTGCAGCCTCCTGCGACAGCTCCTACTGAGTGATGCTTCTGCAACGTTAACGAGAGTGAAGCTGTCTATTCTTGCACTGGCTTTTTTTTTTTTTTTTTTTTTTGCTGCACGTGCACACTTACACACCCTGCAGATGCTTGAACAAGGCCTCACTCTGAAAACAGGGCACAGTCTATTTGTCTGCAGAGTGACATATAAAGAAGTGAGTTCGTTTGTGTTTTTTGGAGGGGAATTTTTTCTGAATTTCTTTTTCATTGAAGAAGAGCAAGTGTGTTTTTTTTTTCTCCATATATTTATGTACTTATCACCAAAAGCAGGCACAGTCTGGGTTTTGGCTAATTTAGGAATTTCATAATATAACCCAGGTCAGTGGGTTCAGAGTCCTGGCCCTCCTGACCCTTATCAGGGTCTCTAGTTGGGGGGGGGGGGGGGG
>JASSRZ010000080.1:16778152-16804923 GCA_032164315.1 Malacoctenus gilli
CCGGGTCTACTCAACCCCCCCCCCCCCCCCCCCCCCGGCTCCAAAGACCTTCAGTCTGCACTGTTTTCACTGGCTAAGACCTTACCTAAACACACTACGCACTCCCACACACCCAAAATGCCACGCCAACAGGTCTTGGAGTGACTCCGGGCTGCTTTGATTTTTTTATTTATTCATTTCAGCCCGCGCACGGCTGGGCGCCGGACCCGTCTGTCATTCCGACGGTGGCTCTGATTGGCTGGAGGTTGGCCCTGGCAGGGCCGGGACTGGGCTGTTGCCAGGCCCCAAGGCGCATCTGCTCCGGCTGTGACTCATGTGCTGCTGGCCTGGAATCAGTGTTGTCTTTGTCTCAAATAGGTGGAATGTCTGCTGACTTTCAGACCTGTCCGTCAATCGCTCTGCACTGATTGGACGGCTGCCGGCCACCGCAGACCGTCCCAAAAAAAATGCCACTTGGCCGAGAAGACCATCTGCTGCTTTCTGTCACAGTTTAACAGTCAAGTGTCACTTCAGTTTTATTAGCAGGTAACATTAACTTCCTGCTTCTTCGAAGTTCATCGAAATGTCTCGTCACTCCGCTTGGCACCGCCTCCCGAACTCATGCCATGTGACGTCAATACTGTAACGATTTGCATTACTTACATTTTTCTTTAACCGCTGTGCCTGTTTTCCTCGTGTTATCACTCGGTCTTATCAGCTTTTGCTGGCAGTATCACACTTATTGTCATTCCTTCCCTCATCTGAAGAAGGCAGCTTAACAGATTCACATGGCCAGTGAAGTCAGTGTTTCCACGAACTACGTCCGTGGCCTCTGCTCGCCCTCTTTTCAACGCACAACCTGCTTTTCAATTAGATTTTTTGTCATCTGTGAGTCAGAGGTGGTTTGTGGTAAAGATCTTGAGAATCCTCTTCTTTCTGTTTGGTAGTTTTTTGCAGATTTTACCTGCTTGGTCTATTTCTCTCAATCTTAGGGGATTTTTTTTAATGAGCTCCAGAAGCTCTTACGTTACCTCGTTGTTTTGACTTTAATTGTAGCCCTGAGAGAATCTCACCCACAAAGAAACAAGGATGTAATCAGAGAAAGTTAATTTTACACCATGTCGTCACAGCACACATCCTTCTCCTTGTGTGAATGGCTGGAGCATTACAGAGCGCCGGTAATCTGCTTCATACGGCAACATCTGGCTCAGTAAAAAGCGGGAGTAAACGGGTGATGCCATGTCTTGTCTGCGCCGTGGACGGAAAGGTGGCCGTGACGTCTGCGGAGGAGAAAGAGTGTAAAACCTCAGTCTGCCAGACGAAGGAATGCGGCCGTCGGTCTCCATTCACATCACACGTTGTATAAAGAAGGTCTGACCTGTTGCAGCTCAGTGGCCTCATCTTTGTCTTCACCTCCCCCCACATTGAGACAACCCACTGTGCAGGTGTGACTGCATACTGCCTGTTTAATGGAAGAAAAAAAAAAGAGGCATTTTCGGGTCAGAAGCCACCTGCTCTTTAATTTTCATGCCTGACTCACTAAGGTACTTTGTCCACGCTAAGCAAGCAGTGATTGCTGAGGCCCTGGCCAAGCCCCAGTGGTCATGAATGGATGTTTTTCTATTTTCAGTGTCCGCACGGATCCAATAGTTTGGAGCAAATTAATGGAAAGTTCCTTGAGCATGAGATTTCCATTACAGCAGCACGCTGTTTCCTTGTAGATCCATGTAACCACTGTTCTAGCAGTGCTACATTACGACAGAAAACACAATCCTGTATGTGGCCGAGCTTCAGTGATGAACAAAGAATTTCCAACTCGTCAAGTCAGAAAAAACCCCGTCGGCTTCTCTTATCAGCTGGGCTAAAATTAGACTTTTCGCGAGGCACCTGAACTATCTGAGATCAATTGCGTCAGATGGAGAACATTTCCGCTCACACCCTCAACATGAACAAGCAGTGATGGAAATGGGACTCAGGCCTGGAGGAATTGGAGCATTTAAGACAGTGCAGCTCTACCTCAATCAAACTATCCTCACTTAAAATTCTGCTTGGGTGTTACTCGAATCGTAGATCCTGAACCAGTTTCTGCAAAACCTTTTTTCTTCTCGCCTCTTATCTATAAAACCAGCAGCCGTTCAACAAGACGGCGTTTGAGAGCTGATTGTACTCTGTTGAAATAATATCTCGTCATTTCAAGAGCTATTACACTGAAAGCGGAATATAAATGAGATTCTTGTATGATTAATCATCTGTGAGAAAGAAAACCAAGGTAATAAAGTGCAAAAGGATGTGTAAAGGAATGAGGGATAAAGAGACAAAAGAAGCTGTTTTGGAATTGCAGTTTTTTATTATTTGTTGCTCTGCAGATGCGATCATTTCACGACGAAAGAAAACTTTGCCATCCAGCTGTATAACACAACAGTCCCCCACATCTGGCCATGTGTGCTTTTAACCCCTCTCCTGCTTTGTCTCCTGAGTAAACTGCTCACTTTATTTGTACGTACCCACAAATGCACACACGGCATGTCCTGCCCTTCACCCCCCCCCACCCTCCTCACTCTCTTTGCACTGTTTTCTGTATTCTTTATGGCCCCAGCCGGGCAGGCTGATGCTATAATTAGCACCAGGGGAACAGTCGGTGCCCCTTTCTGCTCTTACTTCTCAGTACAACAGCAGCCCTTCTCAGGCCTCTCGGTCGCTCGTCTCCAACCACCAAACTGCGGTGCGTCTTTGTTGTGGCGTGCGGGAGGACGGTCAGTCACGTGGGAGGGAAAATACAGAAGGAGCGTTTTGGTGTACTTGATTTTTTTTGTCGCATTGTTATTTTTTTAATAATTTGAACCCCGAGGTCAAGCAGCCTGCAGATAAGGCGCTTCATTGGCATGTTTGCAGACAAAACGTGCACCTTTCTGCAAAACAAACTGCACACAACCTCACGTTTCAGCTCAGTCACGCGACCACTTGCCCCCCGACCCCACCCCGCACACAAGCAGGGTACATAACTCTACAGATTCCATAGATAATTACGCTTTTTTTTTGTATATGTCCATGCCGCAGCTTGTCCAGTCCCTTTCCCCTCTGTGGCCCTTCAGTATCAGCCTCTCAAGCTCAGTGTGAGGAGAGACAGAGGCAAAGGGGGAGAAAAAACAGACTTGTTGAGAGGAGACAAAGCATGCGAGGGAGGAGAAATGTGTGAAGACAGAATGAGAGGGGATGTTTGTTGAGAGACGATAATTAGAGGGAAGATCAGCAAGGGGACAACAATCTGGCAGCGCTCGCTGTAATCTTCTCATGAGTGCCGCGTCTTCCAATTGTCACTTTTCGTTTCCTCTTGGCCATTTTGAGTGTTGTTTGCTCGGCTCTTTGTTGACAGTTTAATTAGAATTTATACCATCGTCAAATCTGTCAAGTACATCTCAAATTGTCCTTCCCAAACAACTTTTGTTTTTTAGGCAGAAAAGCACCAAAAAAAAACCCCAAAACGTACATGCTTCTAAAGATGCACGTCTGGCTCTCAAACAGGCTTTGTCTGATTCTCTCGCTGGTTCGACAATCATGTTTGAACACGCCTGAATGCTGCCAACCTGTCCTAACTGGACGCCATGTGAAGTTCAGTAACAACAGGAGGAATGCGGCTTTGCAGTCCCATTAGAGCGGCCACGGCTCTCCCACAGGAAGAAGTGACGCCCTGTGGCAAGATGGTCATACATGTGCCCCTTTTTTTGTTTTGCCCTTAGTTTGTTTTCCTGACGTTAGATAACATGCACGTTTATTGTTGTTGTTTGACTATTAATAGAACTCAATGGGCTTGATGGGCCTTTTGAGCTTCGTCTGATTATTGTGCAGATGATTAGTTGGAAAGATGTTTGTGTGCTCTGGCGACACTCTCGTGGTGAGCAGTAAAACAAGGCTTTAGGAGATGTATGCTTGATGAGTAATGTGTTACCTCTTTGTTTGTTTTGACTGTTGTTGTCAAGGTCACACGTGTGTAAACTTGTTATATTACAGCAGGCTTATAAAATGTAGCAACACCTTTTTTATTTCACTGTACCCCTCAGTTATTAGCCTGACCACCTGTTGCTACATTGTAACTACACTGGAGAGAGAGAAAAAGCACGTACCACGTCCGCATGGACTGACGTCACAACGTACAACCCCCTGGGTTCTGTCCTCGCGTCTAATTGGTTCAAAGCGACATGGGAGGCGGGTCCTTTTATGAACTCTCCAAAGTTTTCTTTCCCCCCTCTGTACAGTACCGACAGAGTTTCTCATAGATGAACCCGCCGCGGTGCGCCGGACCGAACGTTTTTTCATTCCCAGCAGATTGAAGAGAGAGCTCCGTCGGCGTCTTTTCTTCATGTTTTAAGCTATGGTCGGAGATTTCTGCTCCTTTTCCGGAGATAACACGGCTATGCACTCTCAGAGAAACTCCAAAAACGGACTAAGTTGCAAAATGGTGCTTCAGGCAGTCGGGAAAGTACTAAGGTAACGGATTACTTTATGCTTCTTCTACTTCAGAAAAATAACTGTGAAAAAATTGTGTTTCTCCGTAAGTCTGTTTCAACCATTTCTTTACTGAGAAACTTTTTTATTCTGTCTATTTCGGTCTGTTATTTCCCAACATGTCGCTGCTTTATACGCACAAATGTTATATTTTATTTTCATTGACTTCAATAGAGAATTTCAAAGTGACGCGTCTTTGTTTTTGTTTTGTTTTTATGTCCCGTCTTTTTATCTGCAACTCCACGTAAGAGTCAGCGCGCCGTACGTAAATCTGATTACTGCGCCTCCATAGGTGGACATGAAAGATAACGTAGCGGCCGTCCTCTCTGCAGTAATTACAAAAGCCCCCGGACCCCTCTGATTCCGGGGTCACAGTATATTACCAGCTGAGGGTGACGGAGGGCATTGTAGCCTGAAAGCCTCATTCCTGCTCCTGCAGCTCTCACTTTAACAAGACTCAACAGGAGCAAGAGAAATGTGACACTGTCTCCTGGTCGAGCCTGATAAATTATTTAAGACACCTGTACGCTGGGCAATTTAGAGGGAAATAAATGTGAAATCAGAGTGTTTTGTTGTATTTTTGGCCAACTAAAAAAAAAAGTAGGTTTAGCTGTAAAAGCTTTTGCAATTGTGAGTGAAGCAGGTACATCTAAGGCCTGATACATGGCGGAGAAAAGTTGAAATGCAGCTTTGAAATATTTCTGAATGCGTCTGAAAAGTTGTTTTTTTCACTTGATCTGTCCTGTGTTTTTATTTTTTCATAAGAAGGCAACATTATCTTTGCTGGTTCAGGGTTTTGACATTCTTCCAAACGTAATACTTGAAGAATGCTTGACCCAAATAGGAAGACTGAGAGTGTGTTTGTGTGCCATTCAAAGTGGTATGAACAACTAACCCAGTCACGATTAATCCCTGCAGAGAGCGTAATTCACTCAAATATGTGACAGTGGGCATGAAGAGAGCAGACCCAGTTCATATTTCCTCTTGCCTGTGTCATGTGAAGTCATTATGAACATGTTCCTTCAGGGGAAACACTGCTGCTAATGCTGAGATGTGAGCTTACCTTTCAAGTGTGGTGACAGGGGTGTTTTTTGAAGCAGCAGCAGCCTGAGGGCCACAAGCCATCCACCTATTATGTCTTTTTTCTGTTGAAAATGTGAGATATGATAGCGAGGAATGTCTTTGGATCTCCTAACAGACCATAAACAGGATGTAATGGCAGTGTTTTTTCTACAGTGGGCTGTCATGTCTATTGCAAGACCAGCAACAAGTAGAGACAAGTTAGGCTGCTCTCTTTTTAATCAGGAACTCTTGTCGGTGCTTAGAAAATCAGCTGGTCACCAATGAAACACGCTGTTAACGCTTATACCTGCAAGGGAAATAGTGGAAGTTTTCGTTCACGAGGAAAAACTGAGCAAAAAGACACTTAATCAAAGTTAACAAGGATGCATAGTTTGGTGTTTTATGAGTGGGCTTGGGGGTGTTGTAGACCTGTTTATGGCTCCACTTTTAACCTGTTTCCTCCTCCACTGAATGGTTGAATGCCCTTGGCTTGAAAGCAGGAATGAATACTTGACTGACAGAGATAGCTGAGATAAGTCAAGGTACTTCAGTTGCTGAGTTTGAATATGTAACCTTGGATAATCTTTGCTGCACTCACAGAGCAGAGGGGCCTAAATAGTGTCTGCCCTCCTTCGTCTTTGTTCTCCAATTGGATTCAGATGGACTGATTGGATCGATCAGAGAGCAGAGAAATCTCGTTCAGCTCTCCAGTCGTGTCATCTGTGTCATTCGCCTCTTATCACTCTGATTAGACACGACCACTCGCCTTCTGCCTGCAAAGGTTACCGGTGCTAAGTGCTTCACCAGCAGCTTGGCCTTATCTCGTCCCCAAACTCCCCTTTTCCTGTCGCACGTGTGTTGTGATGTTGATGAGGCTTCGTTATGCTGCCGGTGGGGGGTCCTTTGATATTCTGCGGGCCTGAGGGCACCTGAATGGGGTTTAGCACACGTCGACAAAAGGAAGAAGAGACAGGCAGAATGATGCTGAGCAGTGAGTCGTTGAATGACCTCCTTCATGTGTATGCGGATTGGCACATGTTTAGGCCTGCACCCAGGCTACCATTCTCATTTACAGTCTCCCTCTCACCCTGCTGATGCTACTGATTAAGTGGCAGCAGCTGTTCCTTCTTTGTTTTGCGTCCTCCTTATCTCCTCACACCAGAACTGAAACTGGAGAGCAGTGTATGGAGTCTGTACTGAAACTTCGGAGCATTCAGCCTGCAGACTCGAGCGAGACTCATGCTTGAACCTCAGGCTTTGGTCCATCCTTTGCTCTGTCTCTTTTTAGCCCCGTAATGGCTGCTGTGGTCCAGCTCTGGTGCGCTCAGACTGCCTGCTTGTGGTTTTTCGGGGGAAAAAAGAGACTCTGAGTCTGTTCAATTTGAATCCTGAAATAGATCAGCAGGCTAAGAGGAGACTGCAGCTTCTGCCTACAAAATGGAAGCATTTATTCACACAATCTGGCCCTATTGTCTTGTATCTGTAGATTTGTAAAAGTGTGTTAAAAATCAACAAGTGCGAGTCCCACAATGAGTTGACTGATAAGGGAGAAACTTCAGACATTCGTCAGATTTGTCCACTTAACTGGTTGTTTAGGATACCTAATACATGATAAAGCAGCTCAGACTGTTTGCTTTTTCTGCTGGGTAACTTCAGAAGTGATTTTTACAAGAGTTCTCTAAATCTTGAGTCATTCTCTGCCTCCAGTTTTAGCGAGCTTCACTTTTTCTGCTCAAAACTGTTTTGTATTTGCTTCAATACGACCTAAAATAAAAGAGGCGACTGTCTGGAAGGAGGAGATGGTCGACATCTTTGTTGTCAGTGTTGCTTGTGCTGCTCACCCCAGCAGATCGCATTAACTGCATCCATATGCCAAGAGTCAAACTCCCCTGCAATCCACAGGGCCAATTCAAACAACAGTTGTGCAATATCTGGCTCGGCAGGAGCTGCAGGCTTGAGGGGAAGTCATTACATGGGTTTTGTTGAACACGTTTCAGAGTTGAAGTGTGTACACATCACAAAGTATTTTCATGTTTATGAAAGCTATTCATAAGTTAGTGTTTAGATTGTAGCTCAGATTCAATACACGTCACGTATTGTAGTGCACGTGAGGGAAAGAGAGGAAGGAAAAATGAGGGCTATTTAGGACCTAATTGTCTTGTTTTAGGAAAAGACACTTAAGCTAATTTTCTGGCATAGCTTGATAATGTGGCCCCCGGTGAATCGAGGATTAATGGAAACCAGGTTCTGGTTAATGAGGTGGCCTTGTGGTGTCCCTGCCAGAGGGCTTCTCCTCCTTATACAAAGCTTATTTTAGACCCAAGTGTATTCGGTGCTCATTTGGCCTACAGTGAACCGAACATACAGCGGCTAATATTTGCACCGAGCCCAGGAGATGTGTGTTTGAACAGTCCTGTGTGGACGCACATGAGCTTGCACAAACAGACCCTCTCACACCAGACAGAACTTGCTTCTTCTGGATTTTCTCGGGGGGTCTCCGGTGGGATCAGACTCGTGACGCAGCTGTCGTGACCAGCTGGGTCGGCCGTGGAGAGGGAAAGGGGGCCATAATCGGTGGTGTGTGTGTGTGTGTTTGTGTGCGCGCGTGTGTTTGAAAGCACAGGTGTGTGTGTGTTTGACTATTTGTCGTGTCGTACAACAGGATGAGGTAGTGAGTGAAGACGGCTTGCTGATGGGGGGGGGGAGGTGGTGAAGCTAGGAAAAGCGAAAGGGAGGTAAAAGTGGCCAACAGACGGAGTTGAACAGCTGTCAGGTCAGTCACTCCACAGCTCTGAAGCGCTGACCTCCACGTCACCCAGCTATACAACTCCATTTCCTTATTGTTTTTACAACAGTTAACCGGCAAGCAGTCCGACTTCCTCCATCGTGCTCTCCACATTCACCTAAAGTCTTCAAGACATCCGCTTTCCCACGTTTTATGTTCTTTGTTGGTGGCCAAGTTTTCGCCAATTACGAGCATATATCATCGTCCTGTTCCTTTCGGTGCCAGGCAGGCTGTGCAATCCCCCCCTACTCCCACCCAGGCCTGGATCCACGTGTCTAGCCTGGCTTCAGCTCCTTCCAACCCCTGCCCTGATCCATCCCTGATTTGGTGAGGAGAAAGAGGCATGTGCTGCCTTTTATGGCAAAGTCTTGCCTTGAAGAACTTCACCAAGAACAGACAAAGTTGTGTGTGTGTGTGATGTAGAGAAGACGGATTATGTACGTATGAGGGGAGGAGTGCGGGCACAGAGGAAGTTTTCTTTACCCTAAAATAAACTGATGGTTCCACTATTTCACCTCCGCTTACCACCCTAATGTTCATGAGGAGCAGAAGAGGGTTTATTTTAATGGAAAATGATGAAATTACAGAGAGAGGCAGGAAATAGCTGCCAGTTTTCAGTATGATCCTTTCACCGGAGCCGAGCATTTTCCTTCTGAGAGGCTTAGCGAAGCCTTTGAAAAGTTGAGAGAGCTGACGCTATCTGTAGATGAAGCGCTTTCCTCCGGTAAAGCTCTTTCACATGACGGAACATGTAGCGCACCGCTCTCAACCACACGGACCACATGAATCTGTCTGTGCACTCGTGAACGGGGGGAGGGTTTTTTTGGATGAGGGCGTTGAGAGGAAACAGGCAAAGATAAGGAGCAATGAAAGACAAGCGCTCAAAGGAACTTTGAATGCGAAGGGAAAAAAACATTAAAATATGAGGCCAAGTCCAGGTCGGGTTAAAAGAAAGCTGTCATAGCAGCTTAATAGTTAAAGGAAGAAAGATGCTGGAGGAATTATTGTTTAGCTGGTGAATCGGCAGCCACCGAGTACAAAATGAGCCTCGAAATCTTAAGTAGGATGAGAGCAACGTTCTAGATAAGGTGAAAGAGAAAGTGGCCGGTCATTAATAATTAGCCAGCGGTGTAATCTGCAATGTCCTTGGTTTTCAGAAGAGGCCAAAACAAGCTCAGGTGCTGCATGACAGGACAAGCAGCCTGATGAATTATTAGCCACCAAGTGGGACGAAGTGCGACTCTGAGTGTTGTCCAACATGATTGTGCAAGTTTTAAGGTTTCTTTTTTTCATTTTAACAGGAATCTTGATGTTTTTCCTCCTGGAAGATAAGTTAGAGGCATGTCTGTGTGTGGCAGGTGGGCGATCTTAAACATTTACCAAGGAAAAAGGCCTGCAGGCTCGTTACGCATCCGCGTGTTGACATGCCGCTTTCTTGTTTGCAGAGCTGGAAAGCTGATTGAGGCTTCCAGGAGAAGGGAATTTAACTGCGCTGGGCTTCTGAACACTGTGCTCTGGCCAGGAGGCCTCGTGCTTCACAGTCCTGTCATGTTTTGAAAGTGTTTATTAGTTCCCATGGATATCAGCTGGGCCTGTGCGGATCCATCTCCTCGGCTCATTCCTTTCTACCCCTCGGCTCTGCTTTTCTTCCCTTCCCGTTCCCGTCCCTGTAACACCACTTCTGATATGGACTCTAAATACTTCACAATAACTGGTGTTCCTGTAAAAGTCATCCAGGGCACTGGTGAAAGTGAGAGAGGATTTATGTTAATGATCGCTTGTCATCGATGCTGTTAAAACGGCCTCCCTCCATCCAGGAGCAGAAGCCGCTGTCGCTCTGCGACGGGAGTGCGAATAGGAAGGAAAGGGAGGAAAGCGGGAGCCAAGAACACATGGCGGGATCATTGTGTTTAGACAGAGGGTGTGGAGAGAGGAGGATGAGAACGGGAGATTGAGTGCAAAAGAGGCCCGGAAATGAGTTTTAACAAAGGCACAATAAATAAAGGGTGCAAAGTGAAACTCCCTTGTCCTCAAGCAAACCCAAACAACAGTAGCGGAGCCAAACCGGGAGCGAAATAAAGCTGCGGGGGCAAAATTGGGAACAGAAACCGAGCTGCTTGAGGGTGAAGCAAAGTTTGAACGGAATACAAACGAAGCTAGCCGTCGTTGGTCCCAAATCATTAGGGTGGGAGTCCCTCCTGTGGGGGGGCCGGTTGATTGCATTCAGCAGTATTTTGTATCAAGTCCTTCGACCTTTGACCCCAGCTCACACTGCCTCTGCTGATATGGACAGAGAGCAGGAGGTGGGGGGGGGGGGGGGAAAGAGGTTATAGGCCTGGAAGGGCAGGAAGAGTGCGATATGACATCCCAGTGCTAAATCTAGCAGTGGAAGTACAAGACGCTGGGGGCGGCCGTCTCTGTGGAAGCCATAGACCTCACGCTGGGTCAGAGGTCAGAGCTGGAGGTCAGGTGCACCAACTGAGGCCCCCTTTGTTTGGTCTGGTCGAGTGTATTAAAAAGTCTCAAAGTTTGTATTCCTGAGACGTTGCAGGAGAGTAGCTTCAGTGCATTTGATGCATACCAAGTGAGCCGAGTGTTTTTCTGTCCCGTTGATGTAGTGGAATTTCACTGGAGGTCCAACTCGTGCCGATCTGCGGTGTTCATTTTGCGGCCTGTGGTACTTGAAAATCTGGTTGGAGCCTCTTCTGTTTTCACAGCAACCATGATGGAGATGTGTTTGGCAAAAGTCATGCAAACAATCCTGCAATACCTTCGATTCACTTGCGCTTTTTCCAACCGTTGCTTCAGAAGAAGTTGCATTCGCATTGGTTTTTGGCAAATTTCGATCATCCCTGTGTATCACAGATCCGTAACCTCTCCCTGTTTCTCTTGTGTTTCAGGAAGTCGAAGACGAAGCCAAATGGAAAGAAGCCTCCAGCAGAAGAGAAGAAGCAGTACCTGGAGCCGGAGTTCACAAAAATCCGCGTGGTGGACTTTGACCTCAAGGAGCTGGTGGTGCTGCCCAGAGAGATAGACCTCAACGAATGGCTAGCCAGCAACAGTGAGTACCTGTGGATGTGACGGGATCTACCCAAAGATCCGTGTGGTTCGTTTTTACAGGACGTGCTCGTTATGAGTCGGTAACAAGATGTTCCACTGCCATGAGGGTCTTTAACGTGATCCAGGCCTGGCACCGCTCTATTTCTGTTCCCCATAACGCCACGCGCCGCTTCCTCCAAACACCATCGCTCACAAGACGCCGTTCCAACTCCCACACAGACGCTTACGGAGCCATCATTAGCGGAATCATGTCTGGACTGCAGTGAACTGGCCGCTGCCTCGTCGCTTGATCGATCACACAAGGCTATTTATTTGGTCCGTCTCCTTGACTTTGTTGTGGTTACGTATTCGAACCAGGTGTTTGCAAAGCAAAGGGGGGAAGAAGAAGCGCAAGGATTCTTCTCTGCTTCTTCTTCCAGGATAATAGATCAAACAATGTTACATAAAAACAGGCGGACGTGCTGCAACACGTTTCTGTTTGACGCAATTAGAAGGTGCGTAAGGCCGCTTGTATCAACTTGTTTGCACCTTTAATTGAGTTCTACCCCAATGCCAGGTGAACAGGCAGAGCTTGTGTGTGACAAGTTGGTTTTTCATCAACTTTTATTTGTTACTCAATCCTGACAAATACATGAACTGCGACTATTTCACTAAAAGAACTCTGGTAGATATGTGGTTTAACTGGAGGGTGAACAAAAAGTGCTTTTGGATACAAAGTCAGTCATTTTTACGGCTTTTTTTTCTCCTTAAAGTCAGTCTACAGGTACTGAGAAATGTACTCAATCTGTTGCTGTTTATCCCACATTTGACTCAGCTTCAACAACTTTATCCTTGTTATCAACCAGAAAAATCACCCCAAAACACACCTACAACTGGTTGTAGCTAATTATATAGTTGAGCTTTTTTCTTGTTCAAAAACCACTTTTCAAGGTTAGCGTTTGATTTGAAATCTTCTGAAATTTTTCCACTCTTGATCTTTAAGTAAACCGTTTAGCTTGAGTCACGACGCAGCGTTGAAGGAATCTCACCTGACCAGAAAAATGCCACACGTGTTCATCCTTTCAGCTCACTCAACAAGCATTTTTCTGTGTTAAACATGTTTTCTCTCAGTAAACCAGACGTTCGCTTTGTTCTGCTGTGAGAAGAAGAGCCGGCCGAGGTGTTTTTCTTTCGCGGCAGAAATACCTGTTTCACCTTTTGATCAACTTAAACGCTGGTCAAACCTGTTGCCACCTCCCATTTTCTTCTGGATGTTTGTTTTTCCCAAGGATGTGTTGGCTTGATAGATTACTGTGTGCATGTGACCGTTCGATGTATAAACTGCTGTTCATGTGACCTCAGCAGCATGATCAGGACCAAGGGTCTGCCTATATTTATGTGCGTGTTGTTTTCGTCTACTTCAGCGTACAGACGTTTGATTGTGCTTAATGATTTAGTCTCGTGAGGCCGGAGACGCACAGCACATGTCCTGATCCGCCTTTCTCGTCTTTTTTTTTTTCCTACAGCGACGACATTCTTCAATCTTATCAACCTGCAGTACAGCACCATCTCAGAGTTCTGCACTGGGGACACCTGTCAAGCCATGACGGCCTGCAACACGTAAGTTATCTCCCACGCCGTTAGTTTATTCATTACTCACCTGCGTCGGCCCCACTGGTTTATTCATCGTGAGTCCACCTGCGCCATTGGTTAATTCATTAAAAGACACTTTCGTGGTCAGTCAGAGCGACTTCCAATCCAGACATCCTGCACTGAGTTTGATTTACATCCAAAGAGAGAAAATCCAAGAAAAAACAGAATAGAGTCTGAACATTTTTTAACTTTGAGACTATTTAATGAAAATGCAACATGCAAAATACTTGAGTTTGATCAGTATTCATGTTCATCTGCCTTCGTCTGTATTGGCAGTGGGCTTGTTTTTCTAAACTAGTGGGGACATAAACCTGCCCGAACACTTATTGATGGGTTGACATGTCCAATCAGGGACAATAATTGAGAACCACATTAAGGACATCAATACTACTTTAGGCAGACATGTCGGGATTCTAGTTAGGCTCAGGTTAAGGTTGATGAGCAGCCAGTCAATTCACAGTATGTTTGCAGCAGAGTGTGTGTATGACTGACCTCTACATGTTCTGCACTGTAAACTTTTAATAACATCTATATTATATTAGAACAGTGCTGCAGCATAACACATTTTAAGGGCAGTTTCATGTTCTCGTAAGAAACGAAATCTGTGGTTTTACTATGATTTCCTCCTCTTTTTCCCCATCGCTATTACAAAAAATGTAGTTTTAGATCCGTCATCTCGACGTGCCAACACCCGGTCGAGCTGCCCCGTTAATCTGCTGTGGTCTCATCAAAGTTGTTGGCTGAAAACATCTTTCCTCCTCCTCTGCTTTTGATCGTGCTGTTGCAAGCCTGCCACGACACTCGTCTCATTCTTTTGTGTCGCTGCTGACGAGATTCACAGAGTGGATCGTCATTACCATAATTTCCAGACCGTTAACGATGTCTAGAAAAGTAAACTATCAACAGAAAAACCAGAAGTGGAGCTTTTCATCCTTTAAGTTGTCAGTTGAATTAGCTCTGAAAACTTCCACAAACATCATACCAGAAGTTTCACAGGCACGCAACACAATTCAGTCAATACCACACAAACAAAACTGAAAGTTAGTTGTCTTGGAAAACGGGACAGGAAGACTTCCAAAGCCTTGAAATCCGAATAAATCCAGTTGATCTGGTCCTAATTAGAGGCACTAAAGGGTTGAATGCCGGTCATCTCCACAAATTGAATCACTGACGTCACCTGACTGATTATCTCCCAACTTTACGACATGAAGTCACGTTTTCTTTGTCAATATGTGACTGCTGAAGTTTTCGTGCCGGAAAGCCTTCATAGCTTTGTGTGCATTTGCGGGTGATATTTAGAACATTAAAGTACAATAATGCCATGCTAAAAGAGGGGAGGTGGCCCAACTGTCAGTATTTATCCAACTCGTTCGCCCTGTCGGGGTGGGGTGCTGTCTTTTTGTGCGTCTCTGCGGAGAGGCGTTCATTCCCCCGGTGTTTATTGCTAAAGGCTGGAAAAACCAGAACAACTACAGGTTCAGAAGTGGTGACACTCTGCGGCGCTTAGTCAAAGCGAAAACTATCGCGGCGACATCGGTGACAAACAACACAGCGACTAACAACCGACAATGATCCATCGTTTTTCTCTGAGAATGAAGCCGGTCACGAGTGCAGTTCTCAGTCATCGGTGGATATTTTCCACCTCCGTCACTTCACACGGCCGTTGAGACGCCCACGCCCTGAGAAATGAGGAAACAAACGTGCTTTTCCTGCACTGTGAAACAACAAGTCACAATCAGGAGAAGGGGAAAAAAACGACTTCAACTTAACGTCCATAGAGTTTGAATTCCTCTCTGAATTTACTGGTCTTTAAAATCGGGCCCACCGTTTGCCATCGTGTCTTCCTCTGGCTGCCCGCTGCCCACCCAGCCACCCCACCCTTTCCTGCCCGCCCGGGACCTGGCACCCACGCCCCCCCTCTGTGGTGAAAGCTGACGGCGCCACAGTCACAGCAGCGTCAGTGCCCCTGCCCAGAGGCAGAGCTCAGCACTATTTTTGGACAGAAATGTTTCCATGAGGGAACGGAACCATTTGGTAGCTATTTAGACCCATTTTGTGTGGGAGGCTGCATGGAAACGCTCGCTGCGTTCATTAGTCTCGGTTTCTCTGAGCTGGTTGGTTGAAACGCAAGACGGATTGAGCTTTCTTACAAAATAATTGTTGTCAGTTCAGCCAGAAGTGTAGCAGATAATGTCAAACAGGTAATGTCTCTCAAAAGAAAGCCACAAATTAAATTTTGTTTATATTTTTGAGAGAATAATAGTTTCTAAAAAAAAATTCCAGAGCAGAAAACTCCTTTTGGTCAAACCAGGAGTTGTTGCATGCAAAGAAAAACAAGCAAATCATCTGCAGGAAAAACAGTGCAAAGGTTTCCAATGTGTCCCAGATGTAGTCGTCTCTATTAAATTGATTTATGAGTTTGATAACAATTTAAATTCCTCAGCGAGAGAAGTGATCATCTGTTCTCAGTGTCATTGGGAGAGCCGAGTCATAAAACTTTTTATTTGGTCTTCAACAATCTCCGAGTGCAGTCTTTTTGCAGTATCAGAACGCAAACATGGCAATGGGGGGATCTGACCCAAGATCAGCCAGAAAATATTAAACATCACACATTTTAAAAATTTGCTTCTTGAACGCAACAGCTTTGCGATTCACAGTAAATACAATCATATCATAATTTCTTAGTATCCAGGTGAATCTCAAAAAAGTTCCCTGCAAAAGTCATATTTAAAAACGTACACAAACTAAAGTTACACTTTAAAGGTCAGAGTTTCTCCCCAGTTTGATTTAATAATAGTTTATATTTTTTTAGGAAAAGAGGAAATGCTTCAAACTTTTTAGCTGATGTGTCTCAATGACGGAACAAGTGAGTAACTTTCCAAAGATATCCAAGTTTTTCTCGCCGCGCTTCATGTCGTCTGGCTGAGCATGCGGCAGAGCCGCCATGCTTGTAGTTTACTCAGCACGTCTCTCTCCCACGCAAACGGCCACAGTCTGACCCCGAGCAGGTCAGTACTGTAGAACTGGTGACCCGATGCAGTGGTCAGTCTGTCTCCTGCAGGCTCAGTTATGTGGACGCGTCTCCTTCCCGAGTGTTTGTAATGTCTGGCCCCCCACAGAGTCACAGCTCCGTCTGCACCCACCACTCCACTTGCAACTTTCCCAGATGAATCACTCCTCGTCGTCGTCGTCATCGCTGTGGTTACTCTGTCTGTCATGTTGGTGTTCGTCATATGGGTCCTACAGCTGTGTTACGAACTCTGCGTGCTACTTGCATGGTGAAATCACCATTGTGCAAATCGGCAGCGGAAGTTCATTGTGATCTTTAGACTGCTCTAAGATCAGCTCGTGGGCCGGATTTGGCTCCCGGGCTGCATGTTTGACACTCCTGCTCTAAGGTGTCTGCTGACCTGCCAGCATGACTCGCTCTGGGTCACTGTGGCCTTTTGTTCGCTGCCTTTTCAAGCCCGTTCGCTTGGTTTTCAGTTATCTGGGTCAGACGCTGTGGAAAGGTTTGGCCAACAGTGAGGCCGAGGAGGCTCGAAGGCCCGTCGGCAGCAGAGGAATTCGGCCCAGTCAGGAAATGAAAAGTGTGGAAGAGCAGGGTTTTGTTTGAACCTGTAGGCCCGTTGTTTGATGCTGATAGGAAGGTGTTATTAAGAAACTGGGATTCCCCTTGAATGAGGAAACAGCAGGTGTGGTTTCAAAGTTCACTTGTGCAAAGATTTCTTGCTTGTTTCTTTTTTATTTTTCAAGGAAACTGTCATGCTAATTTGTGATGTGCCGCTCTTATCTCTGACACTAACATTCTTTGCGATTCGTCACAACTGAGGTCACCGTTGTTTAATTATGTCTCAACTTTAGTAAGAAACTTGTACGTGACAACAGACACTGACATTCTCTGTCTCTCTGTCTGTGTTTCTCTCTCTAGAATATACTACTGGTATGACGAAAGGGGGAAGAAGACGAAGTGCACTGCTCCACAATATGTCGACTTTGTTATGAGTCTTTGTCAGAAACTGGTCACAGACGAGGAAATCTTTCCCACAAAATACGGTGAGTTACCATCAGTCTGCAGGGCGCTGCACAGGGGCGACACTGCCCTCTGCCGGATCAGCTGCAGAACTGCTCACAACAGGCAGGAAGCCGTGATCAGTTGTGTGCTCAGAAGTTCTACGAAGTGTTTTTGTTTCTGTGATCTTTCTTCCAGAGTAAAGATTTTAAAAGCTTGGAAACTTGAGGTTTCTCTCTATTAAATCGTCCTTTCCGTCTACTGTCCCCCCTCCAGGCAAAGAGTTCCCAAACTCCTTCGAGTCCTTGGTAAAGAAGATCTGCCGGTACTTGTTCCACGTGCTGGCTCACCTCTACTGGGCGCACTTTAAAGAGACGGTGGCTCTGGACCTGCAGGGCCACTTGAACACTCTGTATGCACATTTCATCGTTTTCGTAAGGGAATTCAACCTGGTCGACCCCAAGGAGACCTGTATCATGGACGACCTGTCCGAAATCCTCTGCACCCCGGCGCCGCCGCCCGCGCCCACCCCGGCCCCCTCCGCCCCTGCCTCAGCCCCTTCCCCGTCTTCACAAAACCACGTGACGGAGAGATGAGCGGGCGGCGGCGGCAACTGAGAGCGGCCCCGGGGGTGATAGAAGATAAGATAGAGGAGAGAAGGAAAGACAGCCTGGCCTCCTTCCTCGGTGCAAGCAGGACTTAAGAGACCTTCCACTTCCCTTATATTTCGCTACAACACCAACCGACCAGCCGGAAGGAAAGGGGGGAGGGTTTTTGGGGGGGGTTTGGGGTGGCGGGGAGGGGTTTGTCACGCCAGCAGGAATTGGCGTGTGCGTTCCTCCCACGGGCAAATCCCTCCCATCTTCTCTGCAATTTAAACTAGGAACAAAAAAACGTATGTGTATGTTTTATTTTCCTTTTTTTTTTGGTTTTTATTTTTCTTTTATTTTGTTGAAGTTTTTTCTTTTGTTGTTCGAGGGGGTGCGGCGTGTCCATCGCCCCCCTCCGTCCTCTACCTAACATACAGTACAGGAGGGGGGCTCTGCTTTGCTTCGACCTACTATTGTACAGTGTTGTTAACGTGTGGAGAGAAGCGGCGTCTCCGCTCTCCCGCCAGCTCGTCCTTTCCGCTCCTCCCGCAGCGAGGGAGGGAGGGAGGGGGGCAGGCGGATCGCAGGCGCACGGCCGCCACGCTGGCCTGTATGGAGCCGCGTTACTGCCTGACGGGGTGGGGTGGGGGGGCCGATTCTAGCCGATCACTGTTTGGGTTGTTTGTGTCAGGGGGATGATTAAAGCGCTTCCTACTCAGGACCTGAGAGAAAACGTCACTGCTGCCAGAGAGGACTCGCCTCTCGCTTTCATTCTCTGTCTCCCGTTCACCGGACGGCTACTTTTAAACCACGGCGACATTCACAAAAATCACCCACAGACGTGTCCCACTGCTGGCCTGTAGGGGGCAGCAAACACAGAGGGAACAGAAAACAAAGAGATGGAGCAGAAAAACCTGCAGATTGTATGTCAGACGTGTAATCTGAGCAGAGAAAGTTCAGTCAAAGACCGACTGGTGGCCACGTGAGGTGAATCAGAGCTGTTCGATGGTGCTCAGCGCTGCAGCAGCCTCGTAAACCACCTCCATCATCACCGTCATCACCCCATCCAGCAGCACAGGAGGACAAAGACATGAGGTAATGTCTGCAGGCCCAGAGAGGGAGAGGAAGGGGGGTGAGATGGAGTCAGAGATGGTGTGAAGCTGCTCTGCTGTTTTACAGCTTCCAGGACTCCCAGTGCAGAACTAAAACTCTTCTTTTGTTTTTTTTGTTTCTTTTTTTTTCTTTTTTTTTTCTTTTTTTACCAGCCCTTTAAATTTATTTTTGCTTTTTGAAAAGATTATCAGAGGAAAGTTAGTTTGGGAAATAACAGTGATATCATCACACATGTATAGAAAAATGCACAGTCTGCTTGGACTTTACTGTACAAAGAATCACAAGCGGGTTCTGTCAAACATAGCCTCTGTATGGAGGAGGATTGGATTTATAATTCTCCTTTTTTATTTATTTTAATTTTTTGCAGGGTTCTTCAGTTCTGGCTCTTGTTTTTATGTATTTTAATTATTACTAAGTTAAAAGCAATTTAATATTTTAAGCTCTGCGGATTATAATCTAATAAAAGAGAGAAATGCCACTCAGGCCTCGTGTGTCTTTTGTGATGGCGTGTTTGTGTGAAGCAGCCTGAATTTTGTGTAATAAGCAACAGACGCAACAAACTTCTCTTTAGAAGTAGCTGAACTGCAACTTCACCCACATCAGGTGACCTTCTTTAGGAGTTTTCTGTATTCAGTTCATCAAATGTTTGACATTTCTAAAGATGTTCAAAGAGGACAAATAATTGGAGATGATTATTTTGCATTCGGATGCCAACAAGATTGTGGCAAAATCTGGTTTTATGCCAGTTTTAGGAAATTTAAAACTGGGTTTTTTTCTGCTGTAACTGACTGTAAAACCACAAAACCTTTAGTAAGAATTAATCAAGATGAAAGGTTATATTTAAATTCAATGTTTGGGTCTGCAATAGTAGTTAATCAACAACAAATTGCTTTATAAGCAGATTTGAGCTTCACAAATGTCAAAAAATGGCCCTATTATTTTAGTCAGCTTAAAAAAACCTCAGTCAATGTTATTAAAATGAGCTGTTTCTGAACTGCTGCTGTGGGGAAACACTTGACCAATAGTTTCACAACGTACATCCTTTTTTAATAATAAAACAATTCAATCCAAAGATTCACACACCCACAATAAATAATTTGTCATCATTTGTAGCACAATTTGAAGTAATTATTAAATAAATGTGACAAATAATGAAATGTATCGATGCCAGTGATTGATTGGGTGCTTTAATCACACCATTTAAGTAAAAAAACTCTGAGATGCGACAAGTGTAACATTAGGCTACATTGTTTTTTATTCCTAAAAAACAGCTCCATCTAAACATTCATTTTTATTTCAAACACATGCGGTCACTCAAAGTTAAAATAGAAAAAAAATTAAACGATGCACCTTCAAACCTTCAGTGCATTCTGTCTTTGTGCTTTTCCACACTGACCCTGAGTTTAAAACAAGCATGTGGACGCATGCATACATTTTATTGCATTGGGGGGGAATTGATTACTGATTATAGCTCGAATACATATTGCATTTTATCATTGATTTGAGTCAGCGTGACGCTTCCACAAACGTGTTTTTAATCGGTCACTGGGTTTTCCGCCCTCGACCTCCGGACCGCCGCGGAGCCTCGCCGCCTTCTCACGGACGGCCGCAAGGTGACGCCCTCGTTCAATTTGAACCGCAGGATGCCGCCTGCCTCGTCCAGCGTCTTGGCGCTGCAGCACGGCGTCGGCACTTTGACGGTGTTTCCGAACTTGGAGTAGTCCACGGCGTACATGCCGTCCTCCTCGGACACGGTGGGCACGAAGCGCTGCCCCCACAGGATCTCCTCCGGCACGTACGAAGTTCGGGCCTGCGTGGTGATGCCGGTGGTCTCCACGACGCCCTCCAGCACCACGATCACCTCGATGTCGTCGTGGAGCAGGTCGGAGGCTGACAGCTCGTACAGAGGGCTGGTCTTGTCGATGACGTGGCAGATGATGAGGGGGGAGACCAGGAAGATGCCGTTGGTGCCCACCGGGTTGTCCATGTGGATGTCGATTTGATCCAGCGGCACCACTTCGCCCTCCTCCGTGGCGGTTCTCTTGACCACCTGCATCCGCACGGTGGCGCTAATGATCATGCTTTTCCTGAGGTCCCCAATGCGGATCATGAAGCACAGCTTGTTGTTCCGGACGGAGATGACGGCGTGCTTGCTGAAAATGAGCGTCTCGGCGCGCCGGTGTGCTTGCGCAGTTTTCATGAAGATGCAGCCGAGCATGATGGCGTTGATGACCAGGCCGACGATGTTCTGCACGATCAGGATGATGATGGCGGAGACGCATTCCTCCGTGATCATGCGGCCCCCGAAGCCGATGGTGACCTGGACCTCGATGGAGAAGAGGAAGGCGGAGGAGAAGGAGTGGATGTCCGTTACGCACGGGACAAAGTCGTCTCCTCTCTGATCCAGGTCACCGTGCGCAAAGGCAACGAGCCACCAGACCATGCCGAACAGCAGCCAGCTGCACAGGAAGGACATGGTGAAGATGATGATGGTGTGGAGCCATTTCAAGTCCACCAGTGTCGTAAACACGTCCTGCAAGAAACGGCCCTGCTCGCGGATGTTGGTGTGCGCCACATTGCAGGTGCCGTTCTTGGCCACAAACCGAGCCTTCCCGGCCTTCGCCTTAAACTTGGGATGAAAGACATCTTCTGCCAAACGCGTCAGCAAGTAATCCTCAGGAATGAGTCCTTTCCTGGACAACATAGCGTTCCCATACTACGCACCCACAGCCCCTCTGCTTTGTAGCCACCACCGGGGCGGAAGATGGGTGATTCTCCTCCTTCTTCCCGGTGCCTTTTTTTCTTGCTGATCGGGGCTCACCGGCGTCAGCTGCTCGGCAGCTGTCGGCTCCGGGACGGAGGGTCTCGTCGTCCCCGGTGCTCCGGAGGTATGCGCGCTCCTCACGTTGCCCCCAGATCAGGCGCTCCACAGCCGCGAAGTCCCATGAGATAATTCTTCTTCCAGCCCCGCAGCTGCCGCTGTCACTCACCTCACCGACGGAGCAGGCATAGCGGTGCTTCGCCACCCGGTTCCATTGTGATCAACTCCCCCCCCGCCGCCGGTGCACACGCGCCCCCCCACGGTGCGTCCCGTGCGCCAAGGTGATTCCGATGTAAGACGTCGATGCGGGAGCGGAACCGGTCCCCGACTTTTATCACATTTGGATGCGGTGGCTCAGTTGACTCCGCCGCCACGCTATTGCTAGGTAACGTGAGATGGAGACGTGGTGAGGTGGAGAGGGAGGGACTGCATCCACCCTCCGTGAGCTGCCCTTTCTGTGGGTTTCAATGAGAATGCGGGAGCGGGCCAAGTCGGCTCTCAGCTCCGTGGGGGTGGTGCAGCTTTAAACGGAGGCTGTTTATGTTGTGGATGACTTAAATATAGAGCGGCATCCTGCACTGCTTCCCCAGGCTAAACGCAACGAACCTGCAATTCGAAAACAAATAGGCCACGTAAACAATAATGGTATTCATTTTTTTAAAAATCATTTTCCAGATTTCGCTTTTTAATAAACCGTTTGGCGCTTCTTCCCTCATCACCGACAACCTCGCTTCAATATATCCATCAGGGAGGTTTATTTTGGGAGCCTTTGTTTGTTTGCCCGGGCCGGAACAAGCGATTCAATTTTGGTGATGATCTGGTGAACAACAGTAATAAGAATCAACAAATGAATAAATAAAACATGTTTGTGGCTCTTTGAGACGCTAACTAATGTTTGCGGAGGTTTGCGTTCCCCAAGTGCTCGCAGTTTGTCGCGTTTCTGGCGACCTCACGCCTCTGCGATGTTGTAGGTTGGTCTGAGGTCCAGTAGGCGGAGCTTCTCTCCCCACCAGCACAGTAGTATTTGTCACCTCTGCCTCTGGCTCTTCAAACGTTCATTCCTGAGATTGAATCATTTGTTTCTCGCAGAGTGGCATTTGTTTGCAGTGAGTCATTAACTTCCACACGGATTGTTTCATGATAATTTATGTTTTATAAACAAAGATTGGACATCTCCTTTATGTACAAATATATTACAACATGGTTAAAAAATAAAAGGAATATATATCTCATGGGACAATTGCACTTCGAATGTCTTCCTTTTATGCTTTCCTCTTCTTGTGCTACTTGTCTGCTCGCACGAAGGAGGCGAAGACGCTGTCCTCCTTGTCCAGCAGGGCCTCGGGCGTGTCGTACTCCAGGATGATCCCTCGCTTCATCACAATCACCAGGTCGGCATTCAGGATGGTGTGGACGCGATGCTGCCGGGAAACAGGGGGGGGAGGAGCGGTGACTGTGTGGCGAGAGAGGCTGCGACAGCAAACTCACATGACTTTAGAAGAAGAAACGTTTCAGGGATCCGTTCATCCAGAGTCTTAAATCGATAGCTTGACTTGAAAATAAAACTCAATCCTGTGACAGATTTCAGAGGTTGCTGCAGCGCGTTTGAGCTTCATTTTTGGATCATTAAAAAACAACCTTTGAGCAATCCTCCCAGATCACTTGATCATTTGATAAATGTGACTTATGAAGCCCAATGTCAGCGCTGACTGTCCTTTAATTTTCTACCTTTCTCTTTTTCAGCACAGTCAACAAATTTTCTTCAGATTGCAATTGGCACAGAGCACAATCTCAGGGGGAAACCTGCACTGCTCTGTTATTGCAATTGCCTGAAGCAAAGCAGTGTCACGTAACAGAGGAGAAACTCACTGCTATGATAACCACTGTTCGGTCAGCAAATGCAGTCATCACCACTTTCTGCAGGATGCTCTCCTGTGAAGGGACAAAGGCAGAGAGACAGAGAGAGAGTCACAGTTTGTATAAAACAAACAACCGCTCAAACATCTTCCTTCACGATGGGAACATGAATCACTTTTCAGAGTCACCGTCTGAAGCTTCTCACTCAAACGGCCTCGCTCTCGATTCAAAGCCCGCCTCAGTCTCCTGGAGGGCAGCGCGGCAGCGTCATTGTGGGCTCCATCCGACGCTGCTTTGTGGCCGATCTTTCAGGAGCGGCTCTCGCATAAAAAGCCCTTCGCTGACACTCGCCTCAGGCTCCCACTGCGCTCAGGATTCCCTCGTTTTTCAATCGTTCTCTTTGTGCTTTCACTGTATTTTCTACTCCACTCCAGATCTCTTTTAAACCTCTAATTCAAGATATCAAAGTGATCAAACTTGTGCAAACAGACGATAATTAGGAATATAAATGTTGCAATTACTTTTCTGGTGTTTTTTACATCATAAATCTGAATATTTATTTTCTTTGGATTGATCAAATTTCCCTTATTTCCTCCATTCAGGGGGTTTAGTTTTCAGTCGTCTGGTTTGTTGTTCGGTTGGTCAAAAATACAGAAAATGTAATGAACAGATCGCTCTTTAATTTGCTGCAGCTGTTTGTCTTAGATCAACATGGACACCATTAAAATTTTGTGGTGATTTGCTCATCAAGTGATCCAAAATTGAAAACGCAAAACCTAAATTCGGTGATGTTAGAACACTGTTCGGCCACTTGGCGGAGGTTTGCGCTCTCAGAGTGCTTCCAGTTTCCTTTACTCCTAAAAAAGCACTTTGAAGGAAGAACGACAGCAACCTAACGAGCTCGTTCCCAAGCGTCCCCGTCTGCCTCCTCCAACAGATGACAATGACCTTGCGAGCGCCGTTTTCATCAGCTCCGCCCTCCTTCCTCATCTATTCTCTCCTCACAGCACCTTTCCACTCCGCCGCCTCGGGAGACGCTCGGCACGCTCGCCGCCCACTAACCGTTGCCATGTCGATGGAGGCCGTGGCTTCGTCCATGATGAGGATGCTGCTCTTCCTGACGAAGGCTCTGGCCAGGCAGAACAGTTGTCTCTGACCCTGACTGAAGTTCTCCCCTCCTTCCGTCACCACGGCATCTAAAAAGACACAAAATGAAAGTCAATTTTTTTGTCTGCGGAGAGCGACAGCCCCACGATTGACTGCCTCTGCTGGAAAAGACTGTTGCGCCTCTCAACAGGCGACGACAGACATCTGGCTTCTGCCTTCATTTCATATCAGACACACAAATTTTCAGTTAATTGATAGAAAAAGATCTTTTCTGACCATCTTTTGTTCCAGGTTTAGTCAGATCATCCTTGGCTTTTTCAGGCCTCTTTCGCATCTCGCTCTCAGACATAAAATTTATGCAACTCTATTGAGTGTTTTATGGAAACTGTTTTGGTAAAACTGAAATATAAATGTTTCTCCTCCGGTTTCCTTAAAGTGTCCCAACTCTAAAACATTTCATTTATTCCTTCAGACCCGCGTGACACTCCAGAAGGGCTGCGCTGTGAGTTAAACTAAATGAGAGGGTGAAGTTAATTAGCATTAACTCTTGGCTCACAGATCAATACCGACCGACGTCCAATCGACTGTACAACGCTGTTATTAACGAGGGAGGTTACGACAGCGGCCCTCCTGAGATCCATTAAGCTGAGTGGATGTTGTTTTAAAGCCCTTTCTGCTTTACAAAAGACAAAAAAATGTCCTTCTGAGGACCACTCGCATTGATTTTTTTATTTTTATGGGTGGATTTTTTTATTTTTATGGGTGGATTTTTTTTTATTCTGTTTCATTTTAATGACAGACATTAAAAAAAATGTTGTAAAAATCCCAGTGTGAAAAAGGTGTTTAATTAGCGATTTTATAGTCATGAGTTCAGCAGTTGGATCACAAAGTAGCATTAAGATATTTAAACGTGGATAAATTGGTGCATGTGAATAAAAATGAAAGCATTTTGCAGGAAACAAATTTATACTCATCTTTGATTCTTCCCAGTTGAACCTTTACCTCCATAAACACAACGTCTCTGCAGGGAAATAAACTGCTTTGGCTCACAAACTAAAGCTCAGTCTACTTGATATGCAACATCAATGCGATTTCGTTAATGTCCCAAACGGGTTCATTAACCAGATGAAAGGGAAAAACCTCACTGGCCACTTGTCACTCCTGCTTTATATGCCGATACCTTGAGGGAAATCAGGTCCCACTTAATGTAAAGTGAAGCGGGGAGCATTAACACTTCACGCCTAACATGTTCGCATTCGTCAGTGTCACACAACAGCAGTGAAAGCGGCTTGGAGTCTCTAAGTAGCAACTGAAGCCGAAATCGATGAGCTGAACGCAGTCTGCTGCCCCTCGAGTGTCGCGAATGCTTCATTCGTTCCTCTCGTCAAATTGCAGCAGCCGAGTGATAAATTACAACCCAGCGGGAGCTAAAGTAAGACGAGGCCCCCCCTGCACCAGCATGCCAGGCATACATTGTGTATGTAGGTTAGAGCCGGTCAGGGTGCCTCTCGGCTCGTATCTGATCTGGCTGCCAGTCCGTGACTGTTTGATCTCCTGCGTCACATCCACAGACAGATGTGACGGTCACTCCGTGCATGTGAACCCCTGACCTGTTGAATTCGATATATTGATCAGTGCGCAGCGAACCTCTGTAAATGAATGTCAGGGATTAAAGTGTTTGTTTGACGGATAACAGTTTGATAGTACGGACTCTCTGGACATGATGTGGACAATTTGAGATGTCATAGCAACAAGATAAAGACTCGCTGAGCTGTTTCAGTCTTTTCTTAGCTTCTTCTGAGCTTCTTTCTTAGCTTTGTTTAGTGTTCACACGCACACGCACACACTCACCCAGGCCTCCAGGAAGTGACTTCACAACAGGTTTGAGCTGAGCGATCTCCAGCGCCTCCCACAGCATTTCATCTGTCGCCTTCATCTCCGGATCCAGGTTAAATCTACACACAAACACACACATACAACATCTGACCAACTGTCTAAACGACATATTTTTGGAGTCCCAGATAATTTATGCATCTTGAGAGTACAAATTCTTTGACTTTTCGACATTGATGTTGACTCGTGTTCACTAATTACAAACCATCCCTGTAAAACTCGCCCTCTTTCAACTCCAACAGTGCCGGCATTCAGTTTGATCTTGGATCCTTTGAAGCAACTTTCATGGTGATCATGTGTTGAATATTGAAAGGCGGTTCAGGCGCTCCTCCAGCGAAGCTTGTTATCATCACTCTG